>JAXGGA010002686.1:0-116654 GCA_038373865.1 Uloborus plumipes
CTTAAATAGTTGTATTTATTCATCTTGATTTCAAAGTATTTTTGTTTTTCGTTCAAAAGAAAAGGAAATCAAGTTAATATCTTAATTCGTTTATGGTTTCTTAGTTTGCAAAATTAAAAAAATAAATAAAATTACATTTTCTCGCAATTAGAATAAGAATACCATTGTACGCTTGAGTATTTTAATGCAATTTATGTATTGATTAAACTAGTAATAAGTCATGTTAAAAAACTGTCTTATTCCTGTTTCAGACCAACAGGAAGCCAGTATCTTTACTTCCAATCGCGTCAAGGTAGAAAATGGAACACTATCAATTTCTGACGTTAGGAGCGACGATTCGGGAGCTTATTTATGCATTGCTAAAAATGGAATAGGTGAACCACTAAAGAAGCAAGTGATTTTGGCAGTAATTGGTAAGCCTTTTTCAATCCGATAGTGGGAACTATGCACTGCCTGCATAGTTCACAAGAGATTTTGTCGTGTGAAAGGTTATTACTCAATAAGAAATAAGAAGGATTTTGCTTAACAGTTGTAGAAAAAGATTTTTGAAAATTCATAATTTTCTATTTATATACCAAAAACTATCATGCTTAAAAAAACACATTTTGCGCAATCACCTTGTGCTTGATTTTCAAAAAAAAAAAAAAATATTTTGCACTATTCATTATTCTGCATTGTACTTGGTCTCCTTTCATTATAGTTGATGACATTTTTGTCAAATAATGCTTTAAAATAAGAATACTTCTTGTTTTTTCCCAAATGTGGCGCTAGTTGTTCATGAAAGTTTTCAGATACAATTGTGTTGGGTGGCTGAAACGCCATTGCCACTAAGCGCTTCAACATCTCTGTCATACAAGTCGGTGAACATAAACGCATAGTTTCCTTGATTGACACTATTTTATAACAACAAAAGTGGCGGATTATACATTTGGTTTTCAAGACAAATTTTTTGCATATAAATGTTTTGATTGTTTTCAATTTTTACGCATTTAATGCTTGGAATGGATGTTATGAATTTCAAGAGGAGCTTTACGAGAAAAAATGCGAAAGAAGTTTTAGGATGCTGGAAGATATTTATAATAACATCGGCTTTTCATCTTGCGCACTCAAATGGTAAGTGTTTCATCCAAATTTGACTTAAATCTTTGACTTTAAAACCTAAATCTTTAATCTGTGTGTTACAACAACTGGTATTTTGTTACACTGCAAAAAATGAACTGTTGTTTTTACAGTATATTACCGGCAGCCTAGGTTCCAATTTAAAAATAAAATTCGCAGTAATAAACTGCAAAACTAACTATTTTACAGTTTCTTACGGTAAAGTTAGCAATTTTACAGTTTAGAGCAGTAAAATTTAGCTGTATTATACTGTAAAAACAACAGTATAATACTGGCAGCAGAGGTTCCAGTTAAAAACTGTACAACGTACGTTGATAAACTGCAAAATTGGCAGTTTATTACTTTACAGTTAGCAATTTTACAGTTTATTGCTATAAAATTAGCTGTATTATGCTGTGAAAACAACAATCATTTTTAGTGTACTTTTGTGAATAAAAGCAATGAATAATCCAACACTGATACCATAAAACTTAATCAATACACTTAGAATAGAAACTAGCAAATATCACTACTATTATGCATTCAAAAGTTTGTTTGATGTTTGGCTCATAAGGGGGAACTGCATTTTTCTAAACGCAAATAAATCCGATCGAAAACTATATCATAAACTAAAAATACCTCTTTCATATCAGTCACAGAAGATAAATGTTATTTTCATGGCACATTCTGAAACACATTATTCAATTAAAAATCATAAAAGGTGACGACTGATTAATTTGACACACATTTTCTTGCTTACTCAGAATATTTGTAAAACAAACAAAATTAATCGGAAACAAAGAATTTAATAAACAATAAACTAAGATTTCAATTTTAGTTATAATTATTAATTTTAGATTTAAATAGAGGACCATCGTTATCTCTTTATATATATTACTAAAAATTGATAGATTAAATAAATTAAGAACTTCATATTACCATTAAATTAAGTACATATTTCTTATGAAATGTGTTAAAAATAGCAGTTACGCATGCTTAGTACGCTATTTGAGTGCTTTAAAAAATATCCTGAAAAACTAACTCTATTTTTCTTTTCATTTTATAGATGAGCCAGAAATACATCCTTTTCAACTGTCACCAAAGTTAAAAATTGGCGATGCCGCTAATTTTGTGTGTTCTGTAATGCGAGGGAACACACCGCTGAAATTCAAATGGTACAAAAATGGAAACTCAATAGATAAACCCAAAGCAGAAATAACAACAACTGAAAAGTTTTCTACTTTAGTAATTGATCCAGTTAATGCCAATTCCGCGGGAAACTATACTTGTTTAGTAAGCAACGCGCATGGGTCAAGCAGTTATTCTACACTTCTTATAGTTCGTGGTGAGTATATTTTGTAACAAATAATGTGTATAAAGTCATGCATATGTGTCATTGTGCTGATTTTGTATAAAACCAATGCGTAGTTTCAGACATAATTGATATGTATATTGTACCATAACCACCATTTTACATCCCTATTTTAAATAAAAATGTATGAAATCGGCCTTAGTGAAGCTCTGCTAAGCATTTTCATAAACTAAATGGTCTTTAAAGTGTGCAATTTAACATTCTAAGCTCATTTTTTGACGCAGGTTTTTTTAGTACAAGTCTCAAGAGTCAAAAAAATTTTGCATTTAATGGTGCAGAGTTAAAGCTGAATTCTACTATTTTATCGGTACATTTCATTTACTTCATTACGGGCAGAATCATTAGTTGCTAGAGAATTGTAATTTGGATAATTTTATTTAAAGAAGCAGCTATAGTTTACTGTCATTTTTATTTTAAAAAGTCCGATATCGAAAATTGTTTTAGCTTTATTCATATGCAATTAAAATAGTTTATATGTAGCAAGGATAGGTTTTAAATATAGTCAACAAAATTACATTAATTGTATCTAGTTTTGGTACTGCGATCTGACATATTTTCTTGTTATTTAAATAAGACATACGTTTTCTTTCAAACAAATGTTTTTCAAGCGTTCATTTTTCTTTTAAATGTTATAACAGCATATTTTTTTTATTTTTCAAAGCTCCTCCATATTGGATTCATGAGCCACTAGATCAGGAAACAACCGAAGGCTCAAAAACATCCCTATTGTGCAGCGCTGGTGGAATGCCTAAACCACGCATTACTTGGAAAAAAATAGGTATTTTATGCACACATTTTCAACGCTGAGGACATACAAGAAAAGCATTTTTATTAAGTATTTCATAAAGAAACTAATCATATTAAAAGGATACTAAGCAAGTAGTATACTAAGAAGTTAAGAATAGGCGGATTATCCTTTTGTTTGATAGTAAAATAAGCAATTACTGATGCTCATTAATTACAGAATTCTTCAATAGATCTTGGAATCCTTTTTTGCACACATTTTTAATACTGTATTTTTTCAAAAAAGCAGCATTCCGAAAGCTCTATCCCTTTCAATTAATACACTAGTAGTCTACAAAAGGCAATGAACAGTTTATACATCTAGGGTTGTATTTTGCTAGCAGGATGATTTCCAACACATTTATTATTATTTACTTAATGAAAAACGGAACTGACGCAAAACTGAAGAATATGTGAAACTGAGAAAATGAATTTTTTTAGAAATTTTAATTAACTTTAACGGTAAAAAAAATAGTCTATTCGCAATATCTCTGTTTCATTTTACGTAAAAAGTTTTGCAGAAGATAAGAATAATCCCAAATTTGTGTTTATCGTTTCTAAAAAAATGTATACAATTGTTTAAAAAATATTTTTCATTTAATTTTCTTCTACAGTCAATCTACCCATATTACAGAAATCAAAAGAATATATATGGACATTCTTTAGCTTATCATAACAATTCTTAAAGAAAACAAGTGAAAACTGTCATAATATTTCACTTCAGTTTTAACTACATTACTAAGCAACATCGCAAACAAATGTTATTCTGACTAATTTTATAATTGTATAATACTAATACTATACCGCATGTATTAATATAAGAACTATCTATATGAACGTTACTATCTTTAAAAAAATTTTAATCCTATAAAATTGTGTAAATAATGCTTGTGAATTTTTTGCAGGCAATAATTATAGCCCAGAAAATATAAAGCAATTGTGGAGGGATCAAACTAATTTCAATGGAACTCTAACCTTTAACCCTGTAGTAAAAGATCATGAAGGTATATACCTCTGTCAAGCAAATAACGAAGTGGGAGAAACATTGGAGAAACAAGCATCCCTAATCGTATATGGTAACCTACAACATAATTTCTTTTTGAGATGCTTTAAAATTCTATGGAAAAAATGAAAACTGTTTACTAGGAGTCTTTGCTTTAATATCTAGCTTAAGAAACAAGTTACCACTTTTATTTTGTATTTTCTTCATTATATAGGACAAGTTTTTAAAGTTATCAGTATGTGAAAAGTGTTACATGATTTTTGTAATGTAAATTGGTCATAAATATTTACTATGAAAAATACAAATTCTAAAATAACTAGTTTTCTTCAATAAACGATTAATAATTTTACATCTTTTTAAATTGATAAAAACATTGTGTATGGTTTGTCTGTTTTCTTATTGTATATAATAAATAAAATTATTTTGTTTTATCCTAAAAGAAAGAGCATAGGTTTAACAAATGCTCTACTATAAAAGAACTAACAATATGCTAAAGCAACACTCATTAACACTGTACTATATTTAGTACTATCTTCGTTTTCTTAAATAACCAATTACTGTAACATGGCTCTTCACAAAAACCTTAAGCATCATTTAAAAAACATACATTCATGTCTAGCGCTACAAAATAAATATAAATTTCGCATAATAAAACAGTTTTAAAAATGGTTTTATATGGAGTGAAGTAATACTTCTTATATTTGAAAGTCTATATTGTTTGACCAATTCTGTTTGTATTTTTATAGTAAACTCATTAGAATTGAAGTTTGTGAAAGAAAGGTGCAGTTTTTGCATCAACTTTTTTCAATTTAATTACTATATACTGTAAAATATCATATGTCATTACAATAACACAGAACTCAAACGATTATCAAATGAGAAAGACAATACTATATGTTTATATGCTCTTAGTTTTATGTTCTTTATGAGTCATGTTCTTGCTCTGTGGGTTGCGTATTTGAGCGTACAAAGAAGTGAATTTCAGTTCATCGTAAATATATAAATGTTTTTTTCGAAATTGCTATGATGAAAATGTTTATCGCAATTTTTTTTGCAGTGTAGTGATGTATACGTTTCAGAAATATTTTTCCAGCATGGTAATTCTAAATCTTCGTTTATAGTTTTGCAAAACTATTTCTTCCAGCTTTTTTTTTTTGCAAAAAAGCACTGTTGGCAAAAAAAAAAAAAAAAAAAAAAAAAAAAAAAAAAAAAAAAAAAAAAAAACCACATGAATTAAAAAATACTCAAGGTATTAAAAATATTACAAACATGTTTTATTATTTCTATTAGTTATGTTTGTTCCCGTTATGTGGCGCTGCTTTGCTGTCTCGGTTGCAATCAGTAGAGCTACAAGGCAGTGACGCTGTTTTTTATAGTGTGTACAAGACCTTTCATTCAAGTAGATGATATTTCATGATATAAAAACACTTGGAATATCTATTTTCGGAAAGAATGCTTATTTTTAACATGGAAAAGGACTTCATTGTTCAATACAAATGGCTTTTGATACTTATTGAAATGATTAGCCTTTCCTTTGGACAAGGTGAGTAAATTTTTGATTTGAATATCATAATTCAAGTAAATTGTTACTGAAATGTTGTCTTTGGTAATATTCACAAATTTCGAAAGCAGCACACTATTTGGAGAATACTTCGTGTGCATTAACTTAATTTTAACCTTAATAGAAAACAAAATGCTAAATGATGTGTTTCACAGCAAGCAAAACTGATCAATTGTTTGGGAAACGCATCAATTATTTATTTGCATTGCAAAACTGCTTTATATTTACCTACTAGTCAAATGAAAATTAAAACTTGTATTTTTTATTGATATTAGCAATTTGAAAAAGACTTTGCAAAGATGGTAATACATTTCTAAAATTAGTTTATTCTTCTTAAATTGATGTCATTTGATTGTCATTCATTGCAAGGCTTCTTTAGGTTAGAGTAAAAGGAAGCTTCGGGTTGAGGAATGAACAAAATCAGATAATCAACTCAAAAGACAGGGCCGTCATTTCAAGTTTTTCTTGGTGGGGGGGGGGCATAGGGTCCAAACATAATACAATTTTATCGGAAAACGTAAAAAAACCCCACTTCACTTGTATGCAAACACATTGATTTCTCAAAGCCAATGGGGGGGGGGGGTAATTGACCCCCCTGCCCCCTAAATGATCGGCCCGTCAAAAGACATAAATGTCTACATAGCGATGTAGCATACCTGAATTAATAATTTGCATCTTTATCACAAGTGTCAGATAAATTTTAACGATAAATTTAGTGGCTTTTTACTTAAGTAACTAAGAGTTACTGTTCTTTGAATGTTTACTGAAGATACTGAGTTCAAATATAAAAAAAATCTTAAACTATGAGAAAGTACATATATAAAAGAAACTCTTGCTTTGCTAGCTTTTATACCTTGCTACTCTTATACACAGTTGTAGAGATAGGCATACACATGGTTTATGCATTTTTATTTACTTTCCAGCGTATTAATGTTTTTTAAAGGTGGACTACTGCTTTACATTACAGTCGTTTCAACTGCAGAAATAAAAATTGATTTATTTAGACTTTCATTGGGAATCAAAAGTTAACCACTAAAATGTAAACAATTTATTATAACACAGTATGATACTTTCCGAAATTTTAAAAATATCACACAATCATTTAGCTTTGTGTTCCTTCTCTATAAAATAAAAATTATATTTCATGTTTAAACGAAATATTTGCATGTGAGTCAATTACTTTTATTGCGTAATTAAATGTAAAAACTCTTTCGGTCTTGAATGAAGTTTCTTTCTTTTTCAGATGCACCAAAATTACAACCCTTCAGTTTTCCTTCAATTGTCGAAATTAACAGGAAAGCTTCAGTCGCTTGCCTCCTAAAGCAAGGAAGTTCCCCATTAAATTTTAAATGGTTTAAAAATGGTTCACTTTTGCCAGAAACGACAAACATTAAAATTAAAACAGTTGATGATGCGTCTATAATTACTGTAGACCCGATAACACAAAAGGACTCGGGGAATTATACGTGCTTTGTGAGTAATGTTTTTGGCAAGGATCAACATTCAGCCATTCTCTTGGTGGAAGGTAAGTTGTACTTAGCGTTTCTTGTAACGCATATAAAATATGTATAAAGGAATTTAAATGTAAGTAAAAGTATGATTTTCCTAACTAAAATATTTGGGGAAAAAGCAATTTAAAAATATCGTTGTTCATGTCTGTGTATATGAGTCAATTTATTTATTTGTGTTCAAATTAAAAAAAAATACATAAATAAATGATACGTACTAATTTGGAGACACAACTTTGCAAAGAATATGAGCATCTCAAATGAATTTAAAAAGTTAAAATGGTTTTGAACTTATTAATTGTTTTATTCATTTACTTATTTGAATTTAAAACAATTATGAATCAGTTAATGCGTTTATTTTTGCATAACACTACTAAGCAGTTATTACTTTCTAATTCATTAAGTAATTTTATTAAGCATTTATTAAGGAAGAGATCAATCCAAAAATTTCGTATTATGCATTACAATATGCAAATGATTGGCTTTGAATACTCACAGATAATTGAACTTACTGTAAATAGTTTTACGAAGAAAATATTTGCTATTATAAATCCTGAAATATCTTTTAGTTAAAAATGTGTGTGTGATATTACAGCGCTTCCAATACTGCTTGTATATTTAAGTTTAAAACGTGTTTGAAATGGCTGAATGTATTATATTGTTACATTTTGTTCATTTCTAACATAAAAATATAATTTGAACTTTTATTTGCTTTTTTTTTTTTTTGAGCCGGCAAGATTGCTCTTTGATCTTAATGTGCTCCTTAAATGTTGCGTAATCTATTGCTTTTGAGACTGATACATACGCTTCACGCGATCATTTTTAATTTCATCGAATAATTAATGTAAAAACAATTACACAACCTTGCTTTGTAACTTTAAATTCGTCGAAAATTAAGTTATATTTTTCAATAAAAAATATCAAAATTCTTCCAAGATTTTCAAGGGTTTTGAAATATTGACCACACTTTGAGACTTTAGCGTATAAAATTGACGCTATATCCATAATGCCATTCTAATGCAGTAAAATGGTCACCAATAAAATATTTTCATTCTCTACCCATAAAAACTTGTGTAATAGCTGATCAAATTGAAAATTTTTTTAACTATTAATACATCCAAACTATAGGAAAATGTATCAGTTTTTACAGGTTATTAAATAATGCACTGCTTTTAAAAGTACTCAATTTTATATTTTAAATTTAAACTCTTAGATGCAGTAATTTTTAATGTGACGAAGAAAAGGTAATGTGTCGGAAATGGATAACACAAAATACTGTTGATTGTTTTATTTTGAATGATATTTTTAATGTAATTTAATGACCTCTTCTTAAATTTCTTGACTGTTAATTTAAATTTCAATGAAACCTTTAATAGTTTTATTTTGCGGCCTAATTTCTTCTTCAAAATTTTGCAATTTAAAGTGATCTTTTGGAATGATTAAGGTACCAGCATTATTAAAATTTCTCGCGACTACGTTGTCGTAACTCTGCTGAACCTAACAAGAATATACCTTTTCTACTGCATTGATCATTAATTTTTCATGATTACTTTCCCTTCTATGATAAGTATAACCTTTCAAGTACTGCAATTCATTGCCTTTCTTTTTTATTATTTTCTTAGTGTCTGTACACTAATAAATACACAATATTTAGTACTATTCTGTACACAATATTTAGTAGGAATTAAAAATCTAAAATAAACCAAAATGCAGAAGTTTAACTTTTAGAAACCACAGTTCTTGATTGAAATAAAATATTTGTCATTGTAACGTATGTAAGTTACTAATTTTCTTTTGTTATTTTTTCAAAGCTCCTCCTCGCTGGATCATTGAACCATACGATATCGAAGTAATGGAAGGGAAAGCTGTTTCTCTTATCTGTCAAGCTGATGGTTTACCGACACCAAAGTATATCTGGGAAAAGATTGAAGGTGAGGTTAAATTTTATGTTTTCGAATTAGGTCATAAAGGGAAATTGAGCAGATAGTTTGCTTCTCTTGCGATTTATTAAACACAAAAGTCCATATTTTATAAATTAGTTTTTGTGCTACTTATGTGTTTAAATCTTGGCACATATTAAAGAAAAAATATGTAAAGTGGAATTACAGCAACTCCCTCCCACTTGCTCCCATTGAAATCACGACTGAGTGTCCGTCTTTTATTTCTCGTTGTCATGACATTTCCGGGCTTAAGTGTTAACGTAGTAACGAGCTAATAGGAATAAAACTAATTCATTTCTTTTGCCCGACAATATTTTATTTATTATTTTACACATTAGATAACGGCACCAGGATATTTGATAAAGTTATTTTTCAATGTTTTAAACACATATTTTATAAATTTTCTTTGCTTGCTAGAAAAACAACACTAAGTCATAGTAACACTGAATGTTGGATTTTTCTTGAATTTTTTTTTTTTTTTTTTTTTTAATTTCAAGCTAAAAACATATTTAAAAAAATGAATGCATATGATTTACATGCATATATTTTCCAAATACTTTTCAGGGATAAAAATATAGATATTTTTTGTGACAGTTTTCCTGAAAATTAACGGATCCTTAAGGGGTTCAGATAATTTTAACACAATACCATTGATATGCTCCCTACAAACTACATATCGTATCGCAATTTCATTTTTTTATTATAATGTTATCATTGTACATTTTAACCTAACGTTACCCGAAGCATTGCTCTACTTTTCGTAGATTTGGTTGCTGTTTTCTTTCATGTCAATTAAGAAACTTATTTGCAGTTAAATTTACGATAAAAAAGCATATTAACAAGTTCAGAAAAAATGAAATTGTGAAATTTTCGCCTCAACAATGAATAGATACTCACATCTCCCAAAGTGCATTTGTAACCGCAAGTAATTTTTTAAACCATCTATAAGAACTTAAATAGAATCTGAAAAAGAGTCCTTTGTAGTCGCGAATATCCCCCCCCCCCTCTGCAAAATAGTGTTGACATTATAACATTTTTCAGTGCTTCTCCAGCCAATTCTGGTTCTGCATGTGATAAAATCCAATTTGATTGCTACAGTTATAAACCCATTCTTTTCATTCTTCGCTTGCCAATCACGAAGAGCGCGATTGCTTCAGAAACCGGTACACCATGTTTTATGATTTTTATTTATTTTAATTACCGTTGCTTTTTAAATTTATTAGATTATATTTTAAATGCTGAAATCCGACTGTAAAATTGTTCACCAAGAGCAATATTAACAGAGGGTAACAAACATTCAAGCATATCTATTCTAAAATAAGCAAACCGTGTATTATTAATCAGCTTTTAATGTTAGCTCTTTTTGTGAAAAATTATGTAAAAGGGAGATTTAAATAAGTGTACCATTTTTTTAATTTTCTGTTTTACTATAAATAAAATAAAAGTGCTTCTAAAGACAACAAGAGAATCCATGTTATGGGAAAAAACATGAACTGCAAAGAATGTTTAAAACATGTTGGGGCAATTTTCTTCTCATCGAATGATTTGATACGTTCTTACATTCTTTATGTAATATTCATTTAAGCTATAAATTACGGAAATAGTTCAGTTATTTTGTAAATGCATTATTTTAAAAAAAATTATAAACAATAGCATCATGCAATGGTAATAGTTTTATTTTTAAAAAGCAGATGAAAATGCTGTCAGATTTTAAACTATATTTCCATTTTAAAGCAGCTTTTATTTAGTGCTAATGATACTGTGATTGAAAATATGTAAGTTTAAATCTCGAGTATGTATTGAAGTTTTGTTTACTGATTTCATTTGTTTCGGGAGTTTTTCTATTGGAATATTTTAGTTAACATTGTGATATCAATAATACGCGTCACAAACTAGTTGTATTACTAAATGCAAGGCAGTTTTCTCAGACTACTTGAATATTTTATTTCAAAATAATTTTATGTATACATCTATATATTTTAATTATTTAAAGTGTTGTATATATTATTTAGATGCTTTCCTTTTCTTCTAGGAAAAAGGAAATGGATAATTAAAGAAGGTAATGAAGGAAATATCACATTTAGTAACGTAAGCATAGAAAATGCTGGCAATTACATTTGTGAAGTTCGAAATGGAATTGGGAATAGTTTGCGCAAATCATCCGAACTTGTTGTTCATGGTAAAGTATGTTACCTTTGTGTAATTGTTAAAAGCGTCGGAAAAAAATCAATTAAAAAAGATAATAACTCGAATAATAAATGCTTACTCTCTGAAAATGTAAAATAGTACTAATTTTCGTCAACACGTGGCGCTAGTTCACTATATTTCGAATTTCTGCCATGTCTATTTTAGCAGGAGCGTCGTCATTATACACTTAGAATGCGAAAATAATGTGTCTCTGACGTATGGATTGCATGATTTTACTTTAAATATTTGTTTACGCTTTGTTTTTTGACTCCATCTGTATTCGGATAAAATTGCTGGACCATAGAGCAAGTTGCTACTTCTGGAAATGCGTCTGAAGCATGGAATTCTGGAAATGGTGTCTTTACTGCTTTTCCTTCAGACACCATCAACAAGAAGTGGTGAGTACAGTCAGATTAATTCATAAATTAATTGAAAAACAGAACTAAATTAGTGCCTATTTGTTTATATTTATGCTCTAATCAAGTAAAAACTTAATTATTCGTATGAGTTTCAACGAAAAATGTACCTCCATAAAATGTTTTTAATAAAAGAAAAGTCGCGTGAGAAAATAACTGCAACTATTTATATACTCTAATCATTGACTTCACTAATCATTTTACTTTTAAATCATAGGATGATTAAATATGAGTAAATGTTATTTATTTCACTCTATGCAAAATAAATTCGTGCAATTATTTGGGGGATGTGTGAAGAACTGAAAAATTACTTACATGCGGAGCAGAAAGTTTAAGCCGATATGCAAAAATATTTCCATAGACTTTTTTGCTTGAATGAACTGATGACCTAAAAAATCTAGAGTTACACTTCTAGTGACCAACAAAAAGTAGTAATTTTTGATGTTTTGAGCGCAAAAGCGTTAGAAAAGTCAACTACAGCCATGTTGAATGGCTGTATCACGATTTATATCCCTGTGATGGAACCAGAGGGAAATGAACTAACAACATACTACGACACAATAGGGTGTGAGTATGTGTGTATGTTTTTATTATTTTTTTAAGTTGCTAGAATTGTGGCTAAACACTTCCTTAGTGAGTAAGAAAATCCTGATCAGCGATGTTAGTGTTTTATTCGAAGAAAGACCCCGGTAGTGCAGTATTCAGTTACTTTTAACCATAATTAGCATTAAAATAAAACTCTCTAAGTTGTTAAAGTTAAATTTTGAAAACAATTATTTCGTATCTTCACTTACGCCGTATACTAAACTGCGACTAAACTACCAATTAAAAATATTTTGCGTAAACTTTGCTTAAATTAATGCTAAGAAATTAACAATCAAATTGAAAAAAAAAAAATCAAAAATTATTTTTGTTACTTATTAGCTCTTAGGTTTCCAGTAAGTATCAAATATTTTTGAAAGACGTTGGAAATTTTAACGTAAATTGCAATTAATGCTTTTTTAATAAGTGACAAAATTAGCAAAATGCAAAATTTAGAGCTATTTATTAGAATTAGAGATTACAGTATAAGTGAATAGCCTCTCTAATTTAGTTACGCATGTAAAAAATAGATTAAAACAAAAAGTGTGTTCAATCAATATTTTCCCGTCTGAAAGTAATTCTAACTTTTATAAATTTTATTAATTACATTTATTGTCGTTTGCATACATCATACTGAAGAAAAAGGTTTTTACTTATGTAACTGATTTCTCACTCATATTTTTATTTGTATCTACCACAGATTAATATGGCAATGTAATATTTCAGGTGAATTGCCGAAAATTCAACCCTTTAGTGTTCCTGAACTTTTAATAGAAGGCGGAAAAGCGAAACTTGGATGTGTGGTAAACAAAGGTGACCAGCCGTTGCATTTCCAGTGGTACCGAAACGCAGTTCAAATCAAAAATGACTCTCAGTTTGAAATCTCTAGTTTGAAAGAAGTTTCATTTTTAACTGTAAAAGCTCTAACTGGTTACAATAGCGGAAATATCACTTGCAAAGTTCGAAACTCATTTGGTCAAGACAGCTATACTGTTTCACTGATAGTTAAAGGTAAGTATAATCTTTTGCATGCTCCAAAAAATTGCATAATTTTAACTTAAGGATTATTATGATTTTAGCCAGAATCTAATGATGTCAAGAAATGCTAAGTGCCCTAACACCCAGTAGTAAAGTTTTTTTTTTTAATTTATAAAGAAAAAAGTATGCTGACTATAAAGGTTTTTCCTTTTTTTCCCTTTTCTCATGCTCTCACACTCCTCAAAAAATGTCTACAGAATTTTTACTGTTCAGAAATGATTCGAAATGATTAAATTCGATTTTCATTTCTTCAATGCTGTAAATTCGATTTTCATTTTTTTCAATGCTGTTAAAACTGGTTTGGAACAGATAAATGAATCCTGCAAAAATTCACTAAAGACGATTAGTTAAATATAAAATAGTTAATATAAATAGTTAAATATAAAATATTAAAAGTAGTTTTTTTTTGCATTGGTCAATACATAAATTTTACCCTGGGAGACAACTTTAAATACAATACTTTTTTATATTAAATCATCTTTGCTGTAACATGGGTGACTTTTTTTTTTTTTATAATTTTATATAAGCTGTAAGAACTTTTTTCAATTAAGATAAAAAATAATGATGCATTACTACCGTTTTTATATCAAATGTTTAAAATTGTACATTAAAGAAGTTTTCTCGTCTAGTTTGGTCACTAAACCCCACTAAAATTTTTTTAACGTGCTGCTGCTTAGAACTGACACGCACTGGCAAGCGTTATTTCTTTTCACACAAGAGCAGAACACAAATGATACAATCTAACACTAAACTTTTTCTTGCAATCACGACTAAATTAACTCATAGCTATGGAGTACTACTTGAATGCACACATGAAAATGATAGTCATTTGCACATGATGATTTCCCTCGTAAAAGATCTGATGTTTGCTCCATGCCCCTTCATGGGGTTAATTCAAATGATCAACATTGTAAAAAGTCGGTTTGTTAAACACTAATCAATAATTTTAAGACTCTGCTCATTTTCTTTAAGAAGTATAGGTATTAATATTATCCTATTAGTTTATATTGTTTTAAGTTTTAGTCACGTTTTAATAACCTAAAACAAATTCTATTTAGCTCCACCAAAATGGATTACAGAGCCTTTTGGATTTGAAGGATTACTGGGAAGCAAAGCTGTTTTGGAATGTTTTGCTGAGGGATATCCGCCACCTGTTGTAACGTGGAAGAAGTTAAATGGTAAGAGTTGAAATATTATTTTTAAAACACTTTTGTATACTTTATCAGCATACAACTTTAGAGAAAAAACACATTTTGTATTTCAAGTACGCTTACTTAATTAATACGTTTACATTAGTCGTATTATTTCAAATTCAAAATATTGACATTCGAGTAAAAGCGTTGCATGTAAACTAGAACACTATGTCAATGTTCTCATTTTCGACAAAAAAAAAAAACTTGATTCAAAATTGAATAATTCTATTACAGCAAGTATTTCTTGTACAGCAAGTATTACAGCAAATATTCTTTGTTTAAACTTGTACTGTAATGATAAATTGATTATAGTACATTGAAACAAACTTGTTATTTACTATCTGAACTTCTTAATTCCGATACTTGCCATCTTTATCACAAAAAAATTCTGATGCTCAAAAATCCATATACTATTCTCAAATGATCATCTGATTCCCAAATTCATTGCTCATTGAAACTGAAAAGTTTCAAACAGTACAAAACTCATTTGAAAAACCATACAAATGTTATTATAATTTATAAATTTATGTATTGGTTTGGTGCACCACTTAAAAGAAAGTAAAAACTATTACAAGAAAATAATTTTATTACGTGCCTTTGATAATTGTAACTCTTAAAATAAATCCCAAGTCTGATAAACAAAAACTATCCCAAGGCTGATATATATTTACCACTTACAATCAAAGAACCCACAAAAAAAAAAAAAAAAAAAAAAAAAAAAAAAAAACCTTTTTATAATGTATCATAAAATCAGCTGCGACGAACTTCTTGCGCAGCTATTAAGGTAGCATGTAATTTTGTTATTACAGTTTAAATAAAGATAACATGTAAAGCAACAAGTAAAAACACTAATGCATCTCATTTATACTTTGGATAAGTTTAATCTCCGAGTGAAAAGCATCCTTAAAGAATACTAGTTTATTCCTCTTGAACATACACCCCCTAGGGTAAAATTGACTTATATTTCCCGTATGATAAACACTGCAGCGGTGTTCAATACGATAAACTTACTACGTAGCGTAGTAAATAAAATTCCTATTTTTTTTTTCCTGTTTGTCACCATAATAAACATTAGAGCTTATATTTTCAGTTTGATAAATATACTGCAAAGAAAATCATTCATTAAATTTAAATTCAATATTCCATTCACATTGCGAAAAATCAACGTCGTCATTTATTGAATATCTTTACAATTGCTAAAAGATAAAATAAAGCGCTTCTTCTACTTGGTATCGATGTAGGCATCATACGGAAAGTTGTCTTCATATCAGCACATTGTTAATGAGTGCTGAATGCAGATTGGCTGTACAAAATAATGCAGACCATGCTGATTCAAAACACTAGCTTTTCTTATGCATATGCAATAGGAATTATTTTAACTAAGCATAAAACCATACGTTAGTATAATAATAAAAAAATCTTCAAATGAGTAGCAATTTAAAGAGAATAGTGAAACATGTTTTCTGACGAAATTTTTTTTTATCCTTGTTCTCTTGTTATCGAAATAGGAGGTCTTAAAGCACTTACTTTTTTTATAAAATGTGCTCATAAAGTGCTATGGCTTTTCACTCTGACATATTTTTTACTTACCTTGAACTTTTTAGCAGGGTAGGACTGCCAACTTATAGTAAGAGCTCGCGGACTCTCCAGGAGTCCGATGATTTCACTTTTAAAATAGTTTATTAATAATAGCCACAATAACTAAATACCTGTCTTCCCCCCTTCCTTCTTAACAAATTTGAAGGAAATAATCTTATTCGTACCGACTTTTTTCTTTTTCTTTTGCTCGAAAAATCTCGGAGAGGATACCTCATTTTCATTATGTTTTAATTTGACCAACTTTTCGCTTAATTGTGAACAGTTCTCCCCCCCCCCCCGAAAAAAAAAAAACAAACAAACAAACTTTGCATTTCCATAATTTTGTTGGAAACGCACTTGACAAAGATTAAATACATTTTTTTTTATTTAATAGGTCATTTTAATGCTATTTTTAGAGCAGTTCAAGAATTTTCAACATTACCGCCTACGGAAGAATTTCAAACATTTTTACTAAAAAAACTACGGAACAATAAGTTTTTCTTTCTTTTTCAATGCAAAAAAAAAAAAAAAAATAGAAAAAAAAAGCCCGTACAGATTCTGAACGCATATCTAATTTTTACTTTAAAACAAATATTTAAATGTTATTTCTAATAGTGTAAATGATACTTTTCATATACTAAAGTTGGAGATCAACATGCAATTGAAATAAACTATAGTAGTTACTAAAATCTATAGTTAAAGGCGGCTCAAAGGGGCAAAACCAAAACTGGCGGATTTACGTTTTATACTACCTGTCCAAGTAGACATAATCTTTGTCAGTCCAAAATTTAAATGTTTTAATTCTTTGTTATTTTTTTAAATCACCGCACGATGGTTCATTCAAGCTCTACTGCAACTGCAAGTTGACTGAATCAAAATGGGGTGAATTTGAAGGATGAAAATGATTTGATGAATTGAAATGGTTTTGCTGTAAAATAGTGGTTATTTTATTTATTTATTCTAAAATTTTAGCTTATTTTATTATTGGCTTTGGAAAATAGAATGAGGTTCGTAGTGTTTAATTTTCATCCGAAAGAAAAAGCTGCAAATGTTTCTTTTTTTTTCTTTGAGAATTATTCATCAAAATCGACTTTTCAAGTTACCCAAGTAGCATCAACTCATCGGATTTTGCTCGGCCGATCATCGAACTCCTCGTAAACTGACCCCGTAACGCACGATGACATCGTTCCGATCAGTATCCGAGCATGGTTTTCGATGAGCTACTTTTCATCGGAAAACGGTATCCTTTCGATCAAGTTTCCCGATGAAATTCATTGGCACGGGACGGTTCTGCTCGTAAATTGCTACAAATCTCATCGTATTTCAAGCAAAATTCATCGGATTTTGCTGCTCGGATTCTGTTTGGCCGATGAGACATATTGGATCATCAGCCGATGAAAATTTCATCAGGTTTCGATGAATGGCCGATGAGATGATGCTGTTTGGGTAAACGTTTTAATATTTTATTTTTCCTAACTTGGAAAAATAATAGTGAATGTATTTTTTAACCAAAAAACATGGCTGAAAATGGTATTCTTTTCGATAAAAATTATTTGTTTTCATGCACTGTTTGTTGTAAAAATCATAATTTTATAATTATAATCCGACAGCAATTGAGTCATGGAAGTCAAAAATTGCCTAGTCATTGAGGCCAAATATCTTTTGAAGCTTGAAATGCTCCACCGTGTCATTGAAAAGGGGAAGTTTACATGTGTCAAGTTACCGGCAATTAAGGTCAACAATTGAAAGAAATTATATTTAGAAGAAATGTCATGAATGCTTCTTTTGTGATGTCATAAGGATTATTCAAAAAAGTTTATTTTCTTTATCTATTTTTAAAAACGTGCTTCTGAATGAACCACCACGCAACCTAAAAATTTCAATGTTGAACTTTTAACTACTTTTTAGAGAAAGACTAAGTTCGCGATTTTTAATCTTTTTTCTTTACTTTATTTATATATATATACTAGCTGACCCGGCAAACGTTGTTTTGCCATATAAATAATTTCCTAGTAATTTCTAGTGTAGACAAAAAATAGCTTACTTATTGTAAGTATGTATGTATGTATGGTAGAATGTGTATATTGTATGTATGTAAGAATGTGGTATATGCGTGAAATAAGCATGGAGCGCTGTAAACGATGAGGGAATATAAAAATAACAAAAGGCAAACATTATTTTTAAGTTATTATAATTTATTCCTTAAAATTATATATCATTAATTAAACAATTACGACAGTAACACTATTAAACAATATCAATCTCTTAATGCTATAGCGTGAACAATATTTTTTGTTAGTCCATCTTTAGCTAACACAAACAAACTGGATGGTTTACCCACTCGAGAGCATGCCACGTATAATTGTCTGTGTGAAAAACATGGTGTTCTCAAATCTAAGCCACAAACATACATCGTTTGACCTTGGGATTTGTTGATAGTCATTGCAAATGCCAATCTAATCGGAAACTGAATACGTTTGAATTGAATTGGCACATCTGTAGGTATAATATAGGAATCCGTGGTATGAGTATATTTTCACCTCGTAACTTGCCAGTTAAAATCCTGGCTTCGATTACGTTTTTCATTAATTTTTGAATGAGTAATCGCGTACCGTTGCACAGCCGGGGCGGTTTCAAATTACGAAGCAAGATAATTGGAGATCCAACCTTTATTTTTTAACAATTTGTGTCACTTTAATGGTCGTTCATACCCCTCCCCCCTCTAGCAGTGAAAAAAAACTTTATATAGCAGATTTTGCCTAATAACTCAACACTCATGGTGTTTGATACATTTTATTTGTTTGTAATGATGTTTTTTGGTCACAACCAATATGAAAATCACAAAAATAGTTACTTTAATTTTTAACATATATTTATCTTCTTCAGAATTTTTGACTTTTAATTTTACCTTGAATTTGACGTAAATGCAAGGTATAAAATACAGAATTTTATAAAGGTACAAAAATTAACATAATATAATTGATAGTGTATATAATTTTTGAAAAAATAATATAAGTGCCGCAAATCAAAAACCATTTATTGCCACAATCGATTCAAAGCCCCCAAAAATGGCACAAACGTCCATAAGAAAATTCTACAGCATCGAAGGACCCCATTGCCAATTTTAACAAAGATCCGACCAAAACTGTCATTTTGTACTATAAAAAAATATGGGGTAGATCCCCATGAGGGGATGTACCTGCATAAGGACATTACAATCATTAAAATCATTCAAAAAAAAAATAAAACATGCAGCTGTTCGAAAAAACCCTTGCGGACCTGGATTCGATCTCATTCCATCAGGAACTTCAACCTGACGGGCATAACCACTTGACCATCGGGTCGCTCATTGAAGTAAGGATTTACGATAACACATATTGTTTTAGTTCAGTAGATCAGATGTTATGTGCGAACAAAAAAAATTTAGGAGTGGACTACCCCTAACATTTAGGGGGATGAAAAATAGATGTTGGCCGATTCTCATAGATACTGGATAAGCACAAAAAATTTCATCAAAATCGGTCAAGCCGTTTCGGAGGAGTATGGCAACGAAAACTGTGACACGAGAATTTTATATATTAGATATATTTTGCAAGCGCTCATGCTTTGATTTTACATTATATTCTGTAGGCATATATTGTTTTAACCTTTTGGATCCGGGCTGTTCATATAGAAATTTATCTTTCGACCCAGGTAGTACGACAGTTGAACCACAGATTTCTTTTCCATCGAAAAGAGAAGGTATAAACTGTCGTACTAGACGTATGAAACCTTGAAAAAATCCCCGGATCCAAAGGGTTCGAGTGAAAATTTCAACCTCGTCCTCTAAAGATAAAAGACTTATGGTACAACATATGTACCGCCCGGTTCCTAAAGGTTAATCTAAATAATAAAAAGGCATTGTAAGTCGGAAGTGTTGGCAGTGCAGTGATAATAGCAAATAATTGCTTTCACATTTTTACCCGGATTAACAACGTCATTACAAGTTGTGCATTACAAGTACATAATACAGCATAAAAAGTTTCAATTGTAAAAGCAAATAATGGGGCAATATTTGGCAGAATATTTTGTTTATTTTAAAAAATGGGTTTTAGTAGAATGTTAATCACTTCTAGTTAAAATTTATGTACTCTTCTAAAACGAATTAGTAATTTTGTTCAGTTAAAAACAAAGTTCCACACTGTAAAAAATGAATGTTATTTTTACAATATAATACATCTCATTTTATAGTAATAAACTTTAAATATTGCTAATTTTACAGTAATAAACTGTACAATTTCTTATTTAACTATACTAACCCGAAAAATTGCTAATTTTACAGTAATAAACTGTTAAACTGCTAATTTTAGTATATTGCCGTGCATTTTACAGTTTTAAACTCGAACCCTTACTGCTAGTATTATACTGTTGTTTTTACAGTATAATATAGTAAAATTTTACGGCAATAAACTGTAAAATTACTAGCTTTACTGTAAGAAACTGTAAAGTGGCTAGTTCTACAGTTTATTATTGCGCATTGTACAGTTTTTAATTGGAACCTCGGCTGCCTGTATTATACTATAAAAACAACATTTCATTTTTCGCAGTCAAAAGGTTTTACAAATTTTGTAAATATTGAATAGATTTTGTAAATATATAATTGTATCTAATTCTTTTCTAATATTTACCATTTTTACAACTGTTTTAAAATGTATCTTTGAGTAAAATAATTTAACTATGTTTCAAAGAAATGGAAACATTTTGCTAAAAATAGAAAAACTGTACTTTTCAGGAAACTATTTTACGAATTTGGCGGTCATTTCAAACGGGTCTTTGACAATCAACCTTCTACAAGCTGAAGACGAAGGTCAATATGAATGTGAAGCTAATAATAATGTAGGTGAAACTTTAAAGAAAGTTATATCACTTTCCGTGTTAGGTAAGTCTCATTGACAGCTCTTTTTCATTATAGATTCACATGAATTTTTAGTAAAATATAACTTTGTAAACGAAGTTAGTCCCTTTTTAGAAAGAAAATAAAATAAAATTTACAGAATATGATGTATTGTATCTGTCTCTCCGTTCAATAAATATATGTTTAAATACTTAATATTAGGTTGTCATGTTTCTTTCTTATTGTTCTTGAAATATTACAAGTGTCTTCTTTGGCGTGGAACAAGCGAGAATTCCAAACTTGTTTCATATTATAAACTTAGTGATACAAACCTGAGCATCAGATAATAAATTGCTTTATTGCAAATTTACGAGTTTATAAGTATAAAAATAAGCTACACATTGCTGGATTTTTTTCTGTAAAACTAAAAACAAGCTCTGAGGTCGTAAAAGTTTCACTTGAGTTCACGAACTAAAGAAGTATCTGTTTCAAATTTTAAAAGAAGAAACGGTATGAATTTCACTGACACAATAAAAGATATCGTTCAAATGCAATATTATTTCCTTTAATGGGGCATGTTTTCGTAAGCTGTGCATTTTGTCCTTATTACTTACAATTAATTTTGAATTAACGATTTAAACTGTAATTGTTAATTTGAACATAAAATGCACATAACAGCTAAGGAATGTTGCATATAATCAGGGTATAAAATTAAGTTTACTCTTTTTTAAAAAAAAGCTTGGTTTTTCGATGCTTAAGTTTTTCCAAATGCTTTAAGACGTTCTATTGTATACATCGAATAATACAAGAGCTGTGATTAATTTTGAAAATATAAATGAAAACCTGATAATTATTTTTATCGTATTTTTACTTGCATAATTTTAAATTTTTTTACAGAGAGTAAACTTAATTCTGGTCTTTAGTTTAGTATTTTGATCATTATTATATTAGTTTACATTTTAGTATCGTTTTTTGTCGCTATATGGCGCCTGCTGCTTGATAAACTAAAATGTGATCAACAAATCCGTTCTACTCGTTTCCTGGCTTCGGTACATCCACAACATCATTTATCTTTCGTTCATAGAAGAATATGCAAGACATCAGAAAAATAAGTTAACAAGTACCTTAGGAATGTTTTTCTCGTGGGAAAAAATACATTTTCCTTTCCAAAACAGAGTATGCTTCCAAAGGAAAATAAATGCTGTAATCATACTCTTAATATGGCTTCCCTGCATATCATCTGCCAGTGAGGATGGTAAGTAATGAATTATATAATTATTCTTTTCAAAAATCATAATGTTTAGAATATATACGACAAGTTTATTCTTCTTGTAACATGCTTTTCATATGCACTTTCACCAACACACTATGTAATGTATAAACCTCATATTGAATTTCGTACGATTTTTCAGAAATGAAAGTATCTTAAAAACGACTCGTTTTACTGCATTTAATGTGCTTCTTTTTTTCTTTCTTTTTAATAAAGATATCATCTCTATTTTAAAAATATGAACTATTACTAGCAAATTTTAGAACCTTTTAGCAGTCATGTCAGTATTTCTTTTCTGAAAATATTTTTCATATTTATTGTCATCATCATTTTAAAATGAACAATTCCTATATAATGCATTTTTATGTCTGGGTTTTAAAAAGACGCTACACGAAATAAGAATATTGTTAATTCAACATGATTTTATGTTTTAATAGCCTACTCTCATGTATTTGACTTTCCGATGTTGCCGAAATTTGAATTTACTCTACATTTGACATTTCTGAAATAAAATTGTCGATGGTCTAATTCGTCTTCTCAACAATGAGGACAGCTCAAAGTTGGGAACGTAGAAATTGTATAGCAGAAAAAGTTATTTTTATTTATTTTTTATTCCATAACTGCAAATACTAATATTTATAAAAACAAGAACAGTAATAGTTGAGAAAGAAATACAGCAGAACCTTATTTCTCTGTATAAGTACTACATATTCATTTGATTTTAATAACTCGGAAAATGAAAATGAAAAGTTATTGTTTCTCAGATAAGAAAATAAAATAAGTAATAGTTTTTCAGTATTTGAGCTAGATTTTGTACCCACCATATTCAATGACTTCTCACATTTTAATTTTATTAACCCATTAATGCCTAGCGTCCCTTTTTAGGGACGGTCCAAAAAAGGGTCTGAATTTTCCCAAAATGAACATTTTAACAAAATAATAGTGTTCAACTAGTACCTTGGTATTGTTTCGATTCGTTATTAACAGATTGCAGCACATAACCATTGTAAAGTGTGTTCTGTAGCAGTTTTAATATGATCTTTATCAAAAATGACATCGTTTACAATTTCAAGAAAAAAAGCTAAGTTTTCAAAGTTATTCCCAGCTTCCCAATTTATGTTAATTCCTTTTTTTATTTCTTCTTATAAAATGTCTTGTTAAAAATTTTATTGTAGACAGAAAAAATTTAGTAAAAAAGTATGTAGCCTCTGGGGTCTATCGAAACTTTTAAGGGACGATTTTTCTTTCCATAATAAAAAAATTATTTTTTACGTAATATTTTTGTTATTATTTTTCCTGTCCATTAAACACTGTTTGTAACCAGTATACAAAAAATCTTTGAAAAAAAAATGTCAGGCATTAATGGGTTAATGTTATTCTTATTATCATTTTCCATAATAACTTTTAAGCACATATAAAACATTTTGACAGCAAGTTCAAACAAATCGTTGCACAACCATACGTCTTATTTCAAAACGCAGATATCCTACAAAATAATTAATTAATTAAAAATTATTTTTAAAAGAACGGAATATTCAAAATACTTAAAAATACAGCATTAAAATATTTAATGCATATAAATGCTTTGTAATACATACTATGAAATATTTCTTGAAATGACATTTAACGGTAGTATCTGGATCTACCAAATGAAAATCAATTCTTGATAAATTACGAAACACGAGTTTGTTAAAATCTATGCATTTACGCATGGGTTAGAGGTTTTTCCTTTTCGAACATGCTAAGTTTGATGTGGTAAAACAGATGGTTATCACATTCCAAAAGGAAGTTATTTGTGCTACATAGGCATGATTTTTAAATATTCATTTTTTACTCTTGAGAGCTAACATAAGAACATTATCACTTTATGATGACTAAACTTTAAAGATAATTGCAGAGAGGACAAAAAACGTGGAAGGGCAGACAGGAGGCAGTAGGACAAAATTTATAATTTATCAGAGTAGATATTTGTCAGCTAATTTCTCCTCATAAATAAATTTTACAAGTCCACAAAACAATGTCAAACTTTACTTTCTATGACAGTTTTTACACATTATCGAATTATGTTAATATTTATTTATCTTATGAAAAGATAATTATTAAAAAATTTGATTTAAAATATTTAGCTTATTATGCCCCTTATATTTACAAACACAATAATCTCTAATTAGTACGTCAATGTGTTCGCGGGCCTTGAAACATATAATCAGTTTTTAATTACGTTGTATTTATTTTTCATAAATAATTATTGCTATTCATTAATGCTAAGTGATTACGATCAAATCACATTGTTCTAACTGAAATATTTTTTAGGCATTCCTGAGATACAACCATTCATGTTCCCTCCCAGATTACCGGTAGGAGCAAGCGCTAAAGTTTTGTGCAATCTCATTCATGGCAAACGACCAATAGAATTTCATTGGCTGAAAAATGGAAAGAAGTTCAAATCAGGAGGTTCACAGATATCAGCGCAGGATGATTTCTCAATGCTTACTATAAGTAATATAACTCCTAAGGACGCTGGAAATTTCACTTGCGTAGCAAAAAACTCAGAAGGGTCTACAAGCCATACAGCACATTTAATAGTGGAAGGTAAGACCCCGCTGTTTTTTAAACTTCTGTTTTTTTAAGATTAATTATAGACTAATATCTTATAAAATAACCTTAAGGTATACTGATTTAGTCCAAAAGTTTAAAAAAAAAGACTTTTACAGTTAATTTTTATTAATGAGGATTCAAATACCGGTATCACTTTTTAACAAAAGCTAGTGTAGAAATCTGTAAGCAGTACAAAAAACCACGGTAAGTCTGGCAAAATGTAAACTCTTCATTACTATTGGCGGCATTCACCATTTGTGATTTTTATTTCCCTGTTTACAATCAAATGCTGTCACCCAGACTTTTAAAATGCACCATAACACAAAGTATTTAATTAAGTAAACAGTATCTAAGTCTAGTAAATACTCAACACATCTTCAACATGCCACATAATCGTACGCTATGGACGCTGACAATTTTCTGCTTCTTGAAAATCCACCAGAGCCACATTATTGTTAACTTTAAAAAGGTTATACGTAAGCGTCGTTATCTTATATCAGATCTATAAATTGATGTCTTTTCATCAAGGAGTTCACTTTTTTTTGCATTGAAAAGGGTATTATTCCTTTCGACGCCTAATTTATTCTTTCATTTTTGTGCGTTCAAACGTTGCATAATCTTAATTTACTGAATCTATTGTTTATATAAAACTTTGAGTATTGTCTGTATTGTCCATATAAAACTTTGAATTGAAAGTATTGTCTATATAAAACTTTGTACCATACATATGAAACATTTTGAACAGTCTTAGAAACACATAAAGGTTTGAATACATTTTAACACTCAAATTTCAACTCGTAAAATGTTATAAAACTGCAATTATTTACAAGGCGATTAAAGTATAAATTCAATACAGTAAATTAATTAATTAATATAGGTAAACTTAATTCAGATTCTAGAAAATAAACCGCATAATTTTTTTGCATAATTTATACTGGTAAGTTAGGTCGAGAGAAAATTTCATAAGACATATATGCTATGTAACGCACAATTTTCATTGTAATACAATTTTTAGAATACATGTTTTACTAGAAATTACATTTTAATATCTAATTAATTTCAGCATCTAGTCTAAAGTTAAACAGCATTACTTTTTCACAAAAAAGTTGAGGAAAAACTACACGTATAACAAAATACGTGTATTTGTTTTTGTGAAATATTATTACTTATTATTATTACGAAAGATGTAATTTTCTCATCATTGTTGAACAACAAATCTGAAATTATTTGCTTTATGAACAATTATATATTTTTAAATAATCTCTTGAATAATTCCATGAAATGTTTCTGCCAAAATTATTTACCTTTTTTTTATACGTAAAAAAAAAGGAGGGGGGGGTAGAGTTTTTTTTTTTTTCTTTTTTTTTCTTTTTGAAAAAATGTTAATTTGCCAGCGTTTTTAGTCCCCATATTTTAATGCTTTCTTTGTCATGCAATTTTTTGAAGAAAATTTTCTTCACTTGATGATTAAAAAATTGTCTTCAATTGCTCATTGTGCTATGTTTTTCACAATGTCTAAATTTTTTGTTAATAATCATATTTAAGGCTAAAAAGTGTCTTTCTTTTATTAAATGAATCTAAAGAAATTATCCACCCAATAATATCGTTTTTAAAAATAATATAATGCTTGTATTAGCAAATTATTAAAATTTGTACTGCACATTTCACTTTGAAAGCAAGCACATAGTTTAACAGCTTTATATTAATCTATATTCCATTTTTATAACCAAAAAACTTCTAAGCAATGAGTATCCGTATTAAATAAGTGTACAAATGGCAGTATCTGTGGTGCATCAGGAATTTGAGTTAAGTATTTGATGAATGCATCAATTCTATTTTTTGAAAATGGATATTAAATTTAATAAGAAATGTTCAATAAAAATATTTATTTCCCTAATTTGCATATAGCTTTGGTATGCTGAATTGGTATGGAATAGAAATTTGTTTCACAGATTTTTTATAATTTATAATCTCATTTAAGTTCAACTTTTTCGTTACATTGACTAACATATATATTTTTGTTTATGTCAATGACAAATGATGTATGCAAAACCAAAGTTCAAAGTTAAATATTAAGCTCTGCTTATAATAAGGAAAGCATGCAAGTCATTTTATTATCAAATCTTTTTTTTTTCAATAATTTTACTAAGAATATTAGAAATGTATTTTTTTAATAGTCTCCTATTTTGAAAATCACCCATTTATTATTTAGTTTGATCTTATTACCGAAATAACTTTTGATTGTTGGCCTAAGAGATATCAATATACTGCGAGACCTTGAATTTGTTGAGGGAAAATATTACTTAAAAATTTTAATTAAAAACTAATCAATGTCTACTCAAAATAAAGATAAGTATTTTTCTTCACACTGTTGTAAAATTCATAGTTTAATCTTCCGTAGCAAAAAAAAAATCGTGTTTCTGCATTTTTTCCTAAATTGAGAAACTATATCTTTAATTCGAAATTTAAATTTCAAAAATTTGAAAAAAAAAAAGAATGAAATGAGCACCATTTATTAAAGCATAGTTTTCCTATCATTTCAGCTCCACCTACTTGGATAAATGTACCTAGTGATACAACAGGAGTGTACGGATCCTATCTGTCACTCCACTGCACAGCTGCCGGTCTACCCAAACCCCGAATCACGTGGTATAAGGACACTGACGTCATTCACGGGGAAGCCGGTCGCGTGGTTGCCCGTAGCAACGGCACTCTCACCATCAACATCCTGAATGAAGAGGACGAAGGTTCTTACAAATGCACGGCGCATAATCCAGTGGGAGAAACGCTCGTGAAAGAAATAAAAATAATTGTGAATGGTAGTCTAAAATATGTTTGTTTTCTCATTTTGAAAGCACATAAACAAGCAAGAAAAATAGTATACTTCATGTCTGTTTCACTACAGAATTTTCATGTCTATGTTTGTTTCACTACATTATATTTTCTTTTTATTATTAAACGCATTATTTATTTTTCGGAAAGTATTTACAGATAAATTCTTCAAATCTTCATTGAAAATGTTTGACACATCCGTTTCATCATTCGAAACACAATTAAAAATTAAAACTGGTTTAAAAAAAAAAATCAGTATTCATTACGTTGCGTTTAGAAACTTTCCTGTTCAAAATAAAAGAATTTAATTAATGTTTTTTGTGACATTGATATAAAAATAATACTTCATTGTTCTCTTTTTATCTAGTTTATTGATATAAAAAGGGTATTCAAAAGGCGCTATCATCCATATCCCATTACAGCAAATGCTCAATTTCAATTTGATATTGTGCTTTAATAGTATTTCCTTTTACTGCTAACGAACTGCTGTGCTTACTTTATCGAAAAATACTGTAAGAATACAAAACTGGACACGATGCGTAATTAATACAAACCTATTTACGTATTTTATTTCGTATTTTTTTTTATTTGGCGTTCAACTATTACTTTTTAGCGGTTTCATGAAGTGAAAATATAGTGTCACGAACATGTAACGCATGCATTAAGTGCGCACGCTCGTGTGTGTGTGTCAGAAAGTTTACATGCAGGCATAAATAAATGTATATGTAATTCTGGAAAAATAATTTTGAATTTTTATGTCCCGACTTGCTTCATAATAAAATTTATAGGTACAATGTTTGATTTCTCATTGTCAAAATTTAGCGAAATATTTTTTTCTTTTCCGCCATTCGGAAATAATAAAGAGTGGTTTTTTAGTACAGAAAGACATATTGTAATTTTTACTTATACATGTTAAATGAATTATAATATCTACTTCAAATTTGTAATTATATAGACATTGAATATAGTTTTTATTTTCGTGCGTTTCTTAAGCATTTCTTTCCCTCGTCCGGAATATAGTTAGAAGGTTTCTTTTGTTACAGAAAGATACGGAAAGCAAATTACTGTACGAGATTGAAAAGTAATATTTACGGCCATGTGTCTAAAGTGGTATATTCAACATGCACTATTGTTCATACCTCGTTTTTTTAGAATTTTAATTGCTGTTATATTCGAAAAAGTGATAGTGGAATATCTTTAGATTTATAGCGTAATATGGTTTGAGAGATTATTCAAATTTTCAAATATTATTTAACGTTAACTTATTTTACAATTTTGTGGGAATACGTTATGAACGCTAATTAAGTTTTTTGTTTACATCCCATCAATACATTTTTATAGTACCACTATTTTTCCTTGCCAGTTTACATTTTAAATCATTATTTCTCATGAAGAAACTGATATATAAGCGTATTGTTTTATAAATGAATTTTTTCAATCCATATTGCTTTCGAAATTTGTTTATATTGGTGTTCACAGTATTGCAAGGATTTCAAATGTTTAAAGAAGTGTGCGTGGATTTATAGGACAAAAGTAGCTGTTTTGCTCACAATGCACGAAACCTGTCTTGAGTATTACTTTCATTTTCCGAAACTGTTATTTGAACGAAATTCATGATTTATAGAGAACAAAAACATACTTAAAAATATTAATATTCTAAAGTATTAGAATGCAAATTAGCAAAAACTCTTTAAAGCTTGTTATACAATTTAATTTATTAAAGTAAAAAGGTAAGTTATACATCTTAGAAATCATTTTGATCATTGTATGATGTCACTACTGTGAGTATGTAACTGTTGTGTTAAAAATGATAATCTCTTACTTTTAGATATCCTGAAGTGTCTCTTTTCTTTTCATTTTCTTTATAATCATTTAAGTATGCAATAATGGCTCTTACGTAGCACATATACATTTACAGTAGAAACATCGAATTTTAAGTTTGACCATTCGGACACAATATTTTTCTTATTTGAATTCTATCTCACTTGGTTTACTTAAGATATAGTAATTTATCTTCGAAAAGATGTCAAAAAGTCTTTGAAATAAAATATTACCCAAAAAATAAGTGAAGTTTCCAGCGAAATTTTGATATTTTTCCAGAGTAAAAAAAAAAAAAAAAAACAAGGAATGAAAGAGAAAATGACAAAAAAAAAAAATTTCAAACTATTGTAGCAACGCACTTCAATTTCATTTTACGGCATTAATACGTTAATTTCTTTGGGTAAAGGCAAATTTGAAATTATTGTCTATCAAGGAAGCATGAATAAATTAAAATAATTTGCTATATGTTCAAGATGAATGAAATATTTTATTTGTTGGAACAATTAAATTTTAAGGTTTGGTTAATAAGACCACGTGCGATTTTATTTTTTGTTTTTATTTTTCAAATTCTGTTATTGTTATCATCATCCTCATCATCATTATTACTTTTATAGATAGATAAAGAGAGCTTACAGGTAATTATGAAACTCTCAATCCCTCTGAAAGTATCAGTACATAGAAAAAACTTAGGAGATAGTTCTGTAATTTAATATTTAATATTGTCGGACTGAATAAACTATTACCATTGTCAGATTTGTACAATATTTGGAAAAAATTGGCATTGCACTAATAAAAACTTAATTCTTCGTTAGATTTTGTTGCCAATTTATGATAACAATACTAAAGATACAATTTTTTTTCTTTTTTTTTCTCACGTAATAAACATATAATCTTTGATCAGCACTAATGTTGCCGTCACTGTTTTACATTACCTCAAATTAAGCTCTTTTTTTAGCATTTAAACCAACCATTTTTCTTACTTCCTTTTTTAAAAAAAATTGATGATATTATTTTTTTTTTCTTTTTTCAGTTCCCGCTCGTTTTGATGATAAGTTCACCGTTGTTACTGTCAAAAAAGGAGATAGTGCGAGTTTAAGGTGTGAAGCTGTGGGAGATCAACCACTTTCTGTTAACTGGAAAAGGGACGGAAATGAATTAAGGAAAATAAACGGTGGCAGGTAAATAAATATCTAAAATTTTGTAAATTGTGTACTATAGGTGATACGTGATTTTAAAAATCACTTGGTACGGAAATGTGTAGTAGTTAATATTTTAATACATTTTTAATGTTAATGCCGAACTCAAGTTATATTTTTAATTTTGATAGACAGTGTAATAATATATATTTTAGCGTTAATTTTGTATTCTCTTCCTTTTTGTAATGAATTAATATCGATGAGCGTTTCTTCTTAATTAAAATAATTGCTTCAGATTTCAAAACTGTTTTCAATGATATTTGTAGAAATAATATGTTAAGATTTCTTTTAAAAGGTATACTTTATTAGAATAATTAATACAATTAATCTATTGACCCATTCATATATTTGGGTAGAAACGGAATCTGATTTGGTTTTAGATTGAAAAATTTGGGTACATACAAATTTTCTACCAATGTTTCCTAGAACATAGTTCCAACTCAAGTTATTCCCTACGCTTTAATTAATTTCGCGATTATTTTTAGATAAATTTTTAGATTAGATAATATATTTAAATTCAAGTATTAAATAGAGTAGAAGGAAGGAGCTTACAAAATGATAGCAATATAGTTGCAATATATGAAAACCTACAGAATTATTTACCCAAAATTGAAAAAAATAAGTAAAACAGCAAACTTCCGTTTTGAGGCTAACAGAGCAAGCTTCTTGATTAAAATGAATAAAAAGAAGATTCCTGAATAAACAGAGAGTTTAGCGGTAACCCTTTAACAGGCAAAATGAATAAAAAAGGAAAACGTTGGAAATCGGAAACGTTACTTTTAATTAGCTAGAGTTCCTGAAATATTGTTCAGAATTTGTTTGTTTAGCACATTCAAGCAGCTCATTTAAAGAGTCTGACAACTTTGAAAATGCAGCTGTTTGAATTGATAATTCAGCGCACTTGCTAAGTTCCGAGACTTTCATTTTCTTAGTTTAATTTTACACCTCATGGCCTTTTCGGAAACGAATGTGAAACTTTGACATCGATCGGTATTATGTCATCAGAATGTGACGTCCTGAATGCGTAGTCCCCCTTTTTCTGCATACATAGTCGCGTTTAACTTTCAGCTGAACTTTCAAATGAAAGGCACTAGTTGAAACTGAAAAAACTAGATTAAATGAAAGGCATTTATATCAATAACTGAAATATTAGATTATTCTCTAATACATTCAAATTTGTCTTTACGGAGATCTATTCATCATTATAATGGTTTACATTGCTGATTGAATTCATATACTAAGTTGTATTTGACCGAAATCATTACTTTTTCTTTTGTGAAACATGTATGTTGCTTCATAATTATACCTAGGAATGTCTGAATGACAAAATATCATAGTTTTTGAGAATGTGCATTTTGTAAATGCCATGTTACTCAAGGTTGTGAAAATTTGACGTTCGGGCCAAACCTCTTTTCCCTAACATAAAATAATCGATGGCATAAAATAATACATTTTAAGAATCGGTATTGTAAATTAAACATGTATGAACCGTCATTTCATTTTTATTATTATTATTATTATTAAGCGTCAGTAATAGAATTTATTTTAATATATAATTGAAAGCACCATACGTTTTTCTTGTTTCAGCAATTTTTAGTATACAAGTCAGAAACCATTTTCATGAATTTTTAAAATTTAATGAAATCAAAAGAAAAAAATACATGTGATGACAAGTGTAATAATGTTTCTGATTGCTTTCATAAGTTATAGCTGTTTTTTTTCCCTTTTAACATTTAAGATATGAAATATTTGAAACACTCACACCAAAAGGATTAAAATCAGAGCTTGTTTTACGTGAGGCTGATCGAGTAGATGGACAACTGTATACGTGCTTGACAGAAAATCCTTACGGAAAAGATGAGAGGAATATCAAGCTTTTAGTCATGGGTAAGTAAGTTATTGAATTGATATCACATTAACAAACTACTTACACTCACACACATACACACACGTACATATATATATATATATATATATATGTATACATATATCCACTATGTGTGTGTACGTATGAAATTTACTTTATGCATTGCAGTTAAAAGAAACAAACGGATAAAGGATGAGAGGAAGATCACGGCGATCAAAGCATAATCCTCTGACAGTTTGCTTATGTGTTTTCAGGGTCCCCCATATCTAAAACAGTTTTTATTTTTGCAAGAGAATATGCGGGAATGTGAAGCAGTGGGAAACAATGAAACGTTAAAATATTTTAGTTACAATGGTGTATTTGAAACAGAAATGCCCAGGAGGTCTGGATAGGGCGCTGAGGATCAACGCTAGAGGCTTCGTTTTAACAAATTGCCGATTCTAATGTGAGAGTTAATATTCATTTAAGTGCACCGAAAAAAAAAAATTTTATACAACTTTCCAACAGTGTCAAAAAATTGGCTTATGTTATTATTAGTAAATGTTCACAATCTTAGTAAACATCCGCAATTGTCTTAGGGCTGTTCACTATACAAACTTTCTTTAATTTTACCGTTATTTATTTATTGATTCATTTATTTATTGTTTTTATTTCTTTCGAACATTTTTGAAAAAAAAAAAAAAAGAAAGAAAGAAAAAGAATAGCAATACTTAGTTCCTTTAATGCTGAAAAGTTGCCGTATGGTATCCTTAGAACGTTTGGAAATTTTCGGCACTAATGAGACTACGGAATTAGACAATTTCATATACTGCAAGAAATAAACTGTTGTTTTTACAGTTTAATACTGGCAGTCGCGGTTCAGGGAACTGTAAAATGCACAGTAGTAAATTGTGAAAATTGCTAATTTTAGAGTTTATTACATTGGCTAAAACATAGTGTGTGTAAATAATTGTATTTTGAATTGCAAAATGTATTTTAATGATTTTCACTGAGATAGTTTCCTTCTCTTGAATCCGAAATGCAATTTTTACTGCATAGTTCATGTAACTTGGCTCAATTCATAGGTTATTTTGCTTAATCTGCACTTCCATTTATTTGAATAACTTGGATAGCACATCAGTCATATTAATGAGATTATTTTGTCCTTGATGTAAAAACTATAACTATGATACAGCTGATATATATTATGTTTGTAAAGTACTTAACAATTAGAATTGCTAACTACAGGGTGAAAAAAAATCTTTCTCGCCACTTACATTCGCGTTATTCTACAAATCACTAAAATCAGTCAACTTCTTTTTTTCAGAGGTTCCTGCTACACCGCTGGACCTAAAAGTTCAAGAAGTGTGGAGCAGAAGTGTTAGTGTGTCATGGTCACCGCCGTATACTGGAAATAGTCCCATAACGAAATACGTGTTACAGTACTGGAGAGATGCAGGTACATTAATATAGTTACTTGAAACCATTTTACGGTTGTGATTAGAAATAGTGTATCAACGATGCCAGTATGTTTCGATTTTTACCCAACAACAAATAAAAGTGCTAGAAGTGTGTCTTCTTTTTAAAATGATGCATTGTTTTCCTACCTTTTTACAAGTAATAAAACTTTCCTAAAGACAGCTAGTTCAAGTGAAAATTATAGGTTCTTCAAATAATGCATGTGCAAAAAATAGTATCGCCAACTTGGTCATTCCACCCAGAGACTGCAGTTTTGTGCTTGTTAGCACTCATCAGTCTGGAATAGGAAGTAACCGAGCTGGAGGAAGATGCAAAAAGTAGTATGGATTTATATGTCGTTTGCAATTTTTTCTTCATACATTTTAGTTCAATATTTGACATTGAAGTCAAGGTTCTTAAAATTTAAATTTCTTACGGTAACGCTTCTTTTTGTCAGACGGAGAAATTTATGAACTAAAAAAGTTGCTTCTGTAAATACTTGGAAACTTCTTCATATGAACACTTGGCTAATCATGGTTAAATGAATTTTGATGTGAGTAAAAATCCTTACATAGTTTTATTAATACCGTTTGATTTAAATTTCAATTTTTATTTAAATTAATTATTATTATCATATCGTGTATTTTGTTCTTATAAAGTTCGGAGTTTTTGTCTCATCTTACTTTCTTAAAAGCCTTTATTCATTAAATAGTTGTTGTTGTTGTTTCTAATTTAGAGTTGGCAAGGCAAAAATCAAACCAGCTCCATGAGTCCAGAAATCATTAGAAAATCTAAAAACAGAAGAGGTTTAACAAAAGACCTCGTCCAAGTTAAAAGAGTTGCATTTTTAGCTATTTTTTGCTGTTTAAACTATGTATGAATTTAATTAGTATATTGAAAGCTACATATGAGTAAGATAGTTTGCTTGTTAAGCAAAGTTATCTATGGTTTATCCTCCTGTATTTTAAATCTTATTGAAGATATTATAGTATGTTACTGCTCAGAAATTTGCTTTTACTTTATATAACAATGGTAACTACTTTAATAACCTAGAAGTGTACAATAAATAAATAAACAAAACACTCCTTTTTTATCTTATCAAAGAAACCATAAATACAACTTTGTAATAATCTAGCAATACAAAATATACCAATAAAAATAATCAACGTACTGTTCAGTCTCATCCTGGGGATGCATACCAAGTGAAAAAAATATATTAAGTATTTATTTTAACTTAAAACTTATTTTCGAAAGTAATATACGCATACTAAAGTTTTTTTTTAATGTTTTTGCAGCATCTGGAGGGCGTCATCGATTAGAAGAGAAAGTCGTTTCCAGTGCACAAACATCAGCATTAATAAAAGATCTTCACCCCGGTATCAATTACGGACTCGCTATTGTGGCTGAAAACACTGTTGGGCGGGGCGAACCCTCTGACACAATCTCTTTCTCCACTGGAGAAGAAGGTAATATTTAAATATCTCGTACTTAAGCATTTCTTTAAAGTTATTATTTCATTTTAGCACAGTAAGAAAGGAGATTTTCATACGAAGTTAAATGCCTCTTTTAGTCCAACTTATGCAATTTGTTTTATAATTGACTGTAAAGTATAAACTGAAAAACTAGACAATTTGCTTGTTGATTTATAAGAATACGTTGCTAATAGAAATATACACTGTACATTAAGAAATAATAAGGTACACCAAATGCTCGTTCATTTTCAGAACCTTCTGGATCGCCTATGGATGTAAATGTGGATGTGAAAGGCACTGCTTCTCTTCTTGTAACTTGGAAGGTACATAAATATTTTGTGTGTGTGTGTGTGTTTTTCTTGTAATTTTTTAACACATTAGTTTGATCAATAATAATATTATAATCTAGTATTCTTGCATAAGTCAGAAACTTTATCATTCAAACTCGAATAAGCAGTTTCTAAATAAAGAGTTGTCTTTTTGTGGCAAAATAGGTTTTATAAACATGGAAAGGGAAATGCATATTAATATCGTTGAAGTAATAAAGCCAATTGAAATTGAATTCTTACTAAGCAGGGGGCTGCATTAGTAAACTCAAAATATTTTACTTTGAATAAGATAAAATAATTTACCATAGTTTTTTTTCTTCTTCTTCTTAAATTTTTAATGCATCACTTTATCTTAATTTTTCTTACAAAGTCTAAACGAAATGTAACTTATCTTTCCTGAAAAAAAATATATTTCTTTTTATAAGAATCCACCAAAGAGCGAATGGAATGGTAAACTGAAAGGATACTACGTGGGGTATAAAATAATGCATGACTCCAGCCATCCATACTCCTTCAAGACCGTGGATTACGTTCCGGGTGGAGTTCAGGAGCACATGATTACAAGTCTTCGAAAGGATACGGAGTACAGCATTATCGTAAAAGCCTTCAACACTGCAGGGAGTGGACCTCCTTCACAAGAAGTAGTAGTGAGAACGCTTGGTGGTGGTGAGCTTAAATTTTCTCCCTTTTGATCTTTTACGAAAATATGCAATTGCATTAAAACTAGCAGTGAAATTACCTTCAAAGTCTTTATACATTTTCCTTCAGAAAACTACATACATACAGACGTACATGCTATGTAAATATTAAATATATCCATGGTTTCTAGATACGAGAGAATAAACTTTTTTATTTGGAAACGTTTCATATAAAAGCATGCAAAAAACAGAGACGATAGCTAAATGAGCATTAGAAAAGGACGAGTAAAAATACATTTTGACTGCGATAAAAGTTTCACAAAACTAATCTGGTACAAACTCTACATTTCATGATTTAATCCTTTCACAAAAATGGTCATATTATTAATGAGCGGATAAAGAATCGAGACAATTATCAGAATTTGAAAAAATAAAAATTAAAAAATAAAAATAGAAATTACGATTTCGAGATTTTGTCAAATACAAGTCCATCTGAAGCTTACGCAGTTTACTACCGATGTTAAAATAAAGGTATTTACAGATTACTTAACTGTAAATACCTTTATTTTAACATCGGTAGTTGATTCAACGATCATTGTTCAACGTTTAATTTTCAACATAGACAATTGAGCAATTTAACTCATGAACAATTTATTAACCTTATGTGACATCAATTAAATGATTGCATTTGCATAAAACTACGTCTTTTGTGCGTTAAAACAGTTTCATAATAAATGTTTTAACTGAGTATTAAAGACTCAAACTGTGTTTAAATGCCAAAAGGTTTGATTTACTTTAAACGTACAAACATTGATAAGTAAATTGTGATTGTGATTTAAATTTGACTAGAACTTCAAATGCATTCAAAACCATTTTTTTAAACAATAATTAATGCTGCAAAGAAATTTTTTAGCTAACAGATTTTTTCACAAGTAAAAATTTACACTAAACTAAAACATGTTTAAAAATGTGAACACTAATGTTCTAGACATTATTCAGACTTAAGTCAGAACAAACTAAGTAAATTCCGATTTTTTTTGCAGAAGTATATTTTGCATTTAATATATTGTTCTATGTCGCTAGTCATCTTTATATTGCGTTAAAAAATTTCGTTGCGTTTAAAATACCCATCATGTTTCAAAACGCAAGTTCACATAATTATTAAATTTCTGAAAAAAATAATAATATGCTGACAAACCAGTAAAAAAACACTTGTAAGGGTCATAACCACGCCATTGTAAACAACAAAGTTTTCATATCAACAAAAATAAAAAAGATTGAAATTATAAAACCAAATATGTCAGCCAAAAATTAAATGAAATGCGTTAGTTATAAATACTCAAACTTAATATATTTTATGTGATATGATTTACTCACTGATTTAAAAAACTGTTTTCACTCAAATAGAACTTTTCCGATACAAGACGTTCCTTTTTTAAACTCCGGTTCCAGTTTTTTTCCTAGTTTTCAGAAGGCACTTAACTGATGCTGGTGTTTCTAAGTAAACTTTACTACAATTTAAGAAATTATTCCTGACAATTCAGTCCATAAGTTTAAAAAAAATACTTCCTTTGAAGTCTATGGGATAGAAAGTCGGAGTAATTCGTTTACCTGAGAAAAGACCTTTACAGTGGAATATATGTTTGCTACTCACTAATTAGTTGCCATGAAGGCATCTTATTCTGGAAGTGGGGGAAAAACGGACAATCTTCATATTCTGGACCTATCAGACATCATATAAAATATTGCGAAAACAATCCAGTGGTCAAGTTTAATGAAACTGGCTACACTATTTCGATTTTAGATATGAAAGTTATCAAGTATCTGAACACTGACTATGTATTTGTATAGATTATGTCTTGCCATAAAAGAAAGCAGTTGAATTCTTATCATACTAATGTTTTAGAAAGTGCAATCTTTTTTTCATTTTTCTCCAATTTTCGATACCAATAAGGCGCGGTTAAATATTCACTAAAATCGATGAAACATTTTATGGACAGTTACTACATCATTATAGAACATTTCCATTGCATCCTAATAAAATATTTGGATTTTATTTTCCATTTTTGTTTAAAAAAATGTATTTTTTCTTTTATTTTTCTGCTTTTCTGAACCAAAGGGGGCAGGCTAGATATTTTTTAATATTTAAGAATTTTTTTGCGAATTTTAACTAGCTCATGGAGCAACTTTTGCTCGCTATCCAAAAATGGATTTCCAAAAAGGGTTTTTTTGGCCCACCCTAATATAGATATATTTTTTTCCTTGCGAAAATTAAATTTATTTTCCTCGTTTAGATCTTCCTCAAGCACCAATTGTGTTTGTTGTGGCTACATCAGAAACTTCTATTAAAATTCAATGGAGAACAGTTGATAATAAAATGCCTATATCAGGTAAGTAAGGCAAAAAGTGTTCCTTAGTTCTCCAATTTAAAAGCTTAAAGATCTTCCTGTGTACTATAGACTTTGACCCAGATAAATTTCGAAATTTATCCATTGCATAATATACCTTGTTGCGAAAATTATATGCTAAGAGTACTGGGTTCATTTTATTTGTTGCTCTTTTTCTTTTCTCTCTTTGTCTTTTTTCCACCTTTTACGCATTGGATAATTTTTGTACTTGTTATTAGTTAAGATGATTTTTTGAATATTATTTAATTGCAAACGCATATATTTAGAGAAAATGAAAAATTATACTTAAAATCATATTTATTTCTAGAACTTTTTATGCATAAAATAGTGAATGAATTTATTTCGAAGGTATTTTTCATCTTCGCTTTTGTCTCGTTTTAAGAAAATACATACATTTTATTATGCCATTTGCATAAATTCGCCGCACAAACGTTCATTTTAAAACAATAGCTTGGTATAATGTCATATTTTATTGAATACTATGATTTATTAGGATTCTTTTTATATGCTATTTCGTATGAATGAATTTATAAAAAGGTATTAAAATTCAAGCACAATTTAGAGGTACAGAATAATCAATTATATAGCTAAAAATTCAAAAATTATAAAACAAAAAATGGGCGATTCGAAAACAAATTTCAAAATCTGGCACCACTTTTTTATTGTAGGGTGAAGTGGGGTAATTGTGTACCTTTTTTGACAAAATTCAACTTCTTAAGTCTCTGGTGGGGAGGGGGGTATTCAGAATTTTATTTTTTTTATATCATCTTTTAGCGGCGTTTCTCTAGATTACAAATCACCCAAAGAATTTAAAAAAAACTATTTTTTTCATGGTTGTATTGCTATGTTTTTAAAACCATCTCTGCAGTACACATTTGCCCCACAAGTTGGGGCAAATGTGTACGCCGCATAAAAATCCTATACAATTCAGTTGTTTTGCTGTTGGGCCAAATAAGTACAAAAGAGCAGTTAAGGACAAAAAATTCTGTGTATGATTCTTTTATTTCCGAATTCTCCAGTGGAAGCTATGCACTTTTTTTGTTGCCCACCTTCTGTCCTCTCTTAATTGGTACAGTTTACAAAGGTGAAAACAAAGTACAAAGCATAGGATTAAAGGGGAAAAAAAGTCTTTAATAGCAAAATTGAAAAGAACATGCCAAAATTTGTATCTTGGAATGTAAAAAAAAAGGAATTATAGTGGCAAGTCCTGGCCAAAATGAAAATAGCAAATTTGAGTGAGACCTTCAAAAACTCTGCTAACCCATGTTGTAGGAGGAAAATTTAGCTGGGAATATCAAAACACCTCTTTTTCCCTCAGATGGCTCTGGAAGCTTGGTGACAATAGCATTGCCATCGATTTCGCTAATATCTTCAGAGTGAGGGTAAACGAAAGTGTTTTCTCCATTTTGTTCAATTAATTTATTGTGAGGAGGTCAATCAAACATTTGGGAACAAAAATATACGCCCTAATAAGATTGTAAAAGTCTAATAAGGAGTGGGTGAATGTGTATTCTATGTAATTTTGCTTAGGGTAAATGTTTACTGTAGTACACATTTACCTCGTGACTGAAAACAAACCGGGGTAAATGTATACACCAACAGTATGTATAGGTAAACATTAATTCAACTATTCTGCAGCCATTAATGAGGAAAACGATTTACCTTCAAGTGATTTATCCAAGAACTAATCAAATTTAGCTGAAAATGGTGATCCTGCAGCACTGTAAACAAAAGTCCACGAAATGTGATTCACAACGAAAAAAACACCTGACGAAATGGAGGCAGATTGATAAAGCCTTATTATCTGGACATAGGTGCAGCCATCTGAGAAGTGATCACTAACCTACAGGCTTCCAAATGGCGCCACTAGATAGCAGCTAGCTTCAGTTTTTCCTCCTTTTTTCAAATGAGTACACATTTGCCCCAAGTACGCAATTACCCCACTTCACCCTAAATCATTTTGAGTTGTCAAAAAAAGTTATTTATTATTTTATTTTATTTACTTTTTTCCTACTTTTCGTTAAAGTTCGGCCTAACAAGACGTCCGAAACATTCGAAAAATTTCATTTCTTTTAAACATGCTTAGATAAAAAGTTATACACCTTTTGGCAACTTTTGGCTTTATTATTTTTTTTAATAATCAGTTTAATAGCGCTTTTATCATTCAAAACACTGAATGTTAGGTAAATGATAAATATATTTCCATAAACTTTTTTGTACACGTTTCTTAAAGAGGAAAAGGAGAAAAACAAATGAGAATAAGACAACATGAAATTTTCTTTTAATGTTCTTTTAGCTGCTTTCTGATTGTAAACTTTTATTTTTTGATTTTACAGGTCATGCCATTCATTACCGGAAGAAAGGAGAGGCGTGGCAACGCGTCGCTTTGACGTCACCAAATGAGAACTCGTACTCTCTAACAGGATTACAGTCAGGAGCTCTTTACCAGCTCTACGTAACTGCAACCAGCGACTACGGGGAGGGAGATCCTAGCGATGTTGTCACTGTTAAGACTTATGGTACTCTATTTATCAAGACTCTATAGTATTGATATAACTAAATTCTTGTTTAAAATTGAATAATGGTAATAATTAAATTCAAAATTATACACATTGAGATTAAAAACTATTTAGTATTTAGCTTTTTCTTTTTTTTTTAATTTCAAATAAGTAAGCGAAGAAAAAATGAGCTAAATATTGTTCATCTTGCATCTTAAAAAAATCACTATGAGTAATTTGAAAAAGAGACAGTTTAAAATAAAAACTGTTCAAAAATATTTCAGAAATAGTAATGCATGTACAAATGTGAGGAGAAGTAGACCAAAAGGAGCATTCGAATTCTTTAAAATCAGTTTTTAACTTAGTACATACAATGTTGGATTGTTTTCTCATATTAACACTGCACAATTAGCAAAAATGGCATGAGATAGAACAATTTCTTTGCATACATGGGAAGGAATAAAATTTGAGACGTAAATGAAGCAAGTGAACGATGTGAGCTCGTAATAAACCGTGTCTGGTTTTAATCCACAAATCTTTGGCATACCAGCCAATATTTTACCACTTGGCCTAAACGCCACTGGAAAAAGTCGGATTACATGAAATTTGACCCTAAGTCATAGATTTTCTAGCGCTAGGCCTGATCATCATTATTGGCAAAGCAACTTAATGCATTAAATTGTTAGAAGCAGTTTCTTAACTGATAAAAATTATATCTTGCCAATCTACCATTAAACTTAGAAGTAATAATAGCAATAATCGCATTATATGCAAATTTAAGTTTTCAGTTCACTATATAAGGTGCTGTTCTCATAATTTTTGGAAGCACGACTAGCTTAAAATATGTAATCATATGAACTAAGAGTCATTAGTCACTATACTTAGGCAAATTGGAACAATAATTCATTTTGCCAAAAGAGGTCAACTAGAATATCATCTAGGTTTACTACTCCGAGATTTAGTCCTAGCAGTTAAAGATATAAGACACTTTTGAGCTGTTTTATACAACTACTCCTTACCCACAGCAAAAGTACGTCATATCCCTTTCCAACTATTTTATGAGTATTCTGATTTAAAAAAAAAATAATCAAATGCCGAATTACATAAGTTGCTGGTTGCAACACTTTCGAAAACATGCTTCTACAGAAACTTAAAGCTATATTAATTGACATAATATACATAAATGTAATTCGTGGCATCACCTATCTTGAACTTCTGAAAGTTGTAATTAATCATCTTAACTTCTATTCTGCTGTGGGCTACCTTCCCCTAGTTGTGTAAGTTATTGTTTTAAGGTCACATTTTGAAATGAGTTTTAGTTTGCAAAGTGCGTTTTGGGTGCAATGAAAATTACCATTTTTTTTTTTTTTGTTTTAGCTAATGCCAAAATAAAAAGTTCAACGTTATGATGAAAGAAATTATTTCGAAAAACCCAATCAGAAGCCACAACGTCGTCTTTAAAAAGAAAGAAGTTCCTTTGTGAAATAAATATAAAATTTTTCTCTGGCAGTAAAACTGATTGCTTCTAGTTATTGTAAACTTTAAAATGAAATATGAAATTACAAACATTTTATAGAATGAGTAAAATAAAGTGAGATATAATATAAAAGCTCGTTAGAGTGAATAGATTAATAGTTCACTTATCTGCTACTCTTTTTCGCTATAATCTCATGCGAAAAATAGTTTTACCTAGATTGTATATAGATATCTTGCCATTTACTTAACACAGAGTATTTATTACATGACCATCGCTACGTTAACACTGAAAATGCCAACTCGCTTTCGGTCCCAAATTTTGCGAGTTGTTGTTAAATAATTTTTATCTAATTACGTCACTTCTATGTAATCAATGTTGAAATATTACTGCTATAGCACCCAAAGAAGCATAGCATCAAAAATATCTTTTAAATAGGTTGATGATTATAATATTGGCTAGAAATATCTCTTATGCAACGATGATATTACTGTAAATTTAATAATGTAACAACTTGATTAACAAGCTTGGAAGCGTACAGTACAGTGACAAAAACATTTAAATGTAAGCATTAAAAAAAGAAAAAAAAATCACATGGATAGCGTGGTTAGTTCATAGTTTACGTTTTATTTATACAACGCGAAAGTATAAGTGAATTAAAAAAAAGTTTCTTTACCCAAAACAAAAATAATGATATCATAGAAATATATTAAAGGAATGTAGACTATGAAAAAATTTAAATTGTAAAACAAATATATTGATTTCATAGAAGTATTTGGAAGGAATATAGACTATAAAGATCTTTTATTTGAAAAGGATATAAGTGTTACTATAGTTATCAGTTGAGATGAAATTTTAAATATATATATATGTGTGTGTGTGTGTGTGTGTGTGTGTGTGTGTGTGTGTGTGTGTGTGTGTGTGTGTGTGTGTGTGTGTGTGTGTGTGTGTGTGTGTGTGTGTGTGTGTGTGTGTGTGTGTGTGTGTGTGTGTGTGTGTGTGTGTGTGTGTGTGTGTGTATTTTTAACCGCTGTAAACAATTGCGACAATATTTAGTATATGAAAATGAACTGCATAAGTTACTAGAAAGTGAAATAAATTCTAGCAAAGTAGACCGGATTCAAAAAACAATTATAATTTCTAGTAAACGGGACCAAGTTATGAAAGAGTCCAACATTACTTAAAATTAAATAAATTGTAGATAACAGGGGACAATATTCTTCAATTTTTTAAAAATAGGCTTAAAAATAGGCCAAAAGTAAGCTTTCGTTTAAATAGAGCTACAGAGTGCTTCAAATTTTGAAAGAAAAGAGAGCAATTCATGTTCCTAAATGTAAACTATAGATAGAAGATGTATTGTTCAACGTTAGTGATGCAAAAACAAAGGCAGAAAACCGATTCACCACTATATATTTATAAATAAGTAAGAAAGTGTTGAAACAAAGAGTGTTAAAAAATAATCTAATACTAATAACAATATTTTAACAGCTGGCCACGACAACATTGTTCTTTTTCCTGGCACCCAAGAGCCTCAAATGATGATGGACATGTCTCTATTGATACCAGTTGGTGCTTCTTTGTTGGCTGTCATCGTGGTCATTATTGCTGTATGCGTATGGGTTCTCAAAGCAAAATCCAGAAGAAATTTGGAAAGAGGTAACCAATTAATATCTCTTTCTTATTAGACTTAAAAATATGCTCTTCATTTAAAAAGGTACTTCGAAAACAATCGCTCTAGAGATGTACTTTTTTTTACATTTTGGTATTACAACAGAATGTAAAACTACTATGAACATCGTTGTTACGTTAAAGTTACCACAACTTAAAAACCTATGTTTTCTTAAACTTCCTTAAATCCAAAAATATGACGTAGTTCTGTAAAGGTTTTATGGACTTGTTTCAGACTGAACTACGTTATAGCAAAAAATGGTTTATGAACTTCATGTACTACTTTCAAAAAAATCTATAAAATCCTTTACAAACATCACAAAAAGATATTTTGCCGTTCTGAAATACTTTTATTTTATTTTTTTTTTTCAAATGTAAAACATTGCTTATAATGTTTTCAGCAATTCAAGAGGATAAGAGGTACATATATGCAGCGGCTACTCAACGGTATGTGGACATAGACAAAACCAGGTCCCTCCCAGCGTATCACGACCCAGCGCTCATTCATTTCCCAACACCCTATGCCACAGTGCCCATGGGAGACGACATTTCAGAAGGAGGGGGCAATAATGACCCCAACCAAGAGATGAAAGCTTTCATATCACAGGTGAATCTTTTTGTTATGTCAACAGATAAATTCCGAGATTTTAGATTTTTAAATTGCTTCACTAAAAATGTTCTGGAATGTTTAGTTATTTAATCTTTTTTCATGAATAAATCATATGCCGGTTAAAGTGTCAAATCAAAAAATCACATTCAAAGGTAAAAACAAATAATAATACAAAAAAAAATAAAAAATAAATAAATGAATAAATACATAAAAAGCATACCAAAAAGCGTCAAATTTTCGCAATATCTAGCTATAATCCTCTTATAGCACTAAAGGGATGTAAAATGGCATTATACAGCGAACAAATTTACTGTAACAAAGCGTGCTATTATAGAAAATTCTGCAACCTAATCACATTGAATATCGATAAATCGCATCTCAATAATCTTACAATAACTTTAAACAATAAAAAACATATAAACACTAAGTACCCTATAATATAACGTTTTTGTAAAGCCTTAAAATTTTTAAAGGCTTCTCTTTTATAGTTTAGGAAGTTAATAGCAAACAAATAATAGTAAATGAATAAATGAATAATACCTAAATTATGCAGCTTGATGATTTCAGCTGCAATATAGATGTTCAATGAAAGCAGTTTATAATTGTTATCAGTTCTGTTTGATAAGTTTTTTTTTTTTATTTTATGACTAGATTCGGCACTCAGGCAAAAATGCTGTGTCAAAGAAAACATTTTTTTTCTTACGTTGGACAATCACTGCAGTCACTTTTTCGCAAAAACTTACCCACATTTAGCAAATGGAGCAACTCTGTTGCCACTACAATTCATACAATTAACCCATTAGGTTTCATTTATTTATTTATTTGGTCCTCTAAAGGCTTTCTCCTTATATGAAACAATAAAAATCATCAATAAGAACTAGACTAATAGTTTTTAATAAGTCAAGAAACTTTTTCTGCAACTAAAAAAACACTACAGAGTGAAGTCTGCCATTTATCAGTAAATAAAGAAAGAAAGAAACTTAAATATTTAATGATTTTAAGCATTATGCGTAATTGTTTAATTTGACAGTTACAGATTAATTAACTGTAATTATGCATATACAGAAGCAAGTTATGTCCCTCAGACGCGTTACAATCAATGCTTTATTTTACATATAAAATGAAATAAATACTGAGCTAATATTTAGAAAAGTGCTAATTTGAGTCCCAAGTGAATTTTCACTAGTATTTCAATAACTAGTTAAAAAAATAATTTTCCCCATAAAGAAGATAAGGTTCGCTTCCATTTCATCTAATAACATCAGAAAAAAAAATTTTTTTCTTCAGAAAATATTGTTTTTATACATCAAAAATCAGATCGGTAACGTGTCCCAAGTAGCAAAGCTTAGCATGCAAACAGGTCATGCGCACTTTCTAACTTCCCAAAAAAAAAAAAAACGCACTTGCACAAAAAACGATTCTATTTTTACCCCTTTGTTAATATTTTACTTCATTTTTGTTTTAATCGATTCCTGATTTTCTAGCCGATGCGAAATAAGCGTGTCCCTAATTCTGCCGTCAGAGCGGTATCAATAACTTCCGATCTATGTTTAGGCTCCCAAAATCATTTCCTGCACCTATACCACGTGATACTGAGTAACTAGTGGGATGTTTTATTGCATCGTAATTAAAAATTTGCATTTCTGCATCTTAAATTGTAGGTAAGATTTTTTAAAGTGATTTTATAAAATGTGTGTCATTAAAGTCATCAGATCGGTAACACGAGCTAAAATGCGCAGGTTTTATTATTTTAAAAATTATTTTATATATAAGTATAGTCCTTTATTACAAAGAAAAAAACCACGTGTTTGATTTTGGTTTAGCGCGATCGACTTGGAAATAAAAAAAAAACTGTCAGTTTGTCAGATCGGTAACAGTCAGAGCGGTAACATTTAAAAACAGCGAATATGTTACTGAACTAACTCACACGTTTCAGAATTATTAAAAAGCAAAAATCGTAGGTTTTAGCCATATATATTGACTATTTTTGCTCTTAAAAAAGGAAAAGCAATTAGTTTTAGTACAATTGCTTCATTTGTGGTTTGTATGACCTGACAATAGAAGTTAGTAAAATAAGAAAAATTGACACTGCAGAAATTAAGTTAATTAATTATTATTATTTTATTTATTTATTTATTTATCTATTTTATTTATTTATTTATTTTTATTTTTTTTTTGGTGCTTCAATTTTTCATAACTTTGCTAAATAACTATATAATAACTAGCATGCTAAATTTGAATTTCTGATCAAGAAATTAAATTTCCTGCAACTACTTAAAGAAAAGCAAGCAGCAGAGTTGTATATTGAAAAAGTTGAAGTTGTGTGTTGTTTCAAAACAAAACAAATGTTTTATGAGCTTGGATTTGGTAATCTTATCATTTATTTTGTCTAAAAACCTTATCGCTTATTTTTATTTCCAAAAATGCTTTTTTATAATGAAATTTAATTTTTTAGCTAATATATATATTTTAATATAATTATCTTAATTCTATGTTAAAAATGCAAGGAAATGATATCATTTTTAGAGATGTTAACGAAGACTGAAAGCATAAACTCAAATATGTAACTCATATTAACATCAGATCTGTAACACTCATCAGATCTGTAACGGCTTAAAAGTGAGTAATCTTAGGAGGGGTAAATAACTTCCTTGACCTCCCCCCTTTTATTTTCTTGCATTTAGACCCAATTTAGACTTAGAATCCAATATTAATTTTTTTCTACAAAAAATTTTTTTATCAGAAAACTCCAGCTTCAAATTGGCACTTTTCTAAATATTGGCTCTACTGTCGGCCCCGCTTAAACGAATACTGTCGGTTCCAAGAAATATTATTCAATTAAACGGGGTATTGGATTAAGCGGGGATCTTTGACATTACGTCTATGGCATCGGTTCCGAGATTTTTTATTCGTATAAGCGGGGTATTCATTTATCCGTTACCCGATTAAGCGGGGACGACAGTATTGAATTATGTGATAAGATATTTATGAAATCCTTCTGTTTTTTTACAGAATATGAAAGACAGGCCACTACCAAAACCTGGAACGTTGAAAAAACAAAGAGATTCTCACATTTACGATAGTCCACAGTGAGACTGTACTCACTCATTAGTTAATTTAAATTACCGGTGCTGCAAAACCGGATGAACAATCGGAAACAACAATCAGAATAAGTTCAGTGGCTGCAGATGGGACTGCATATTCCTATTCAAAGAGTGCTGAGAAAGACGATCACGTCGCTGCTTCAAGAATTGCCTTGAAACTGACTCTTTGTAGAACGAGTTTGTTAATTGCTGAGCGCTTAGCTGTGTTAAACCGGCCAAACCAAAACAAGTTCTCCTTATGAGTTTTCTGTAAATAGATTATTGTTAAGTTTATGTCTCACTAATTGTTCCAACTTGCCTGGTAGTTTGGTAGAATAGATTCACGCACGGACTTGGTGAGATCTGACAGAAAAAAACGGTTTAACAAAAAAAAAAAAAAAACTTGGCTGAAATTGAGAAGTTGTCGCTTCTTGATTAGTCGAAATAATTTAATGAAAACGTGTTTTAATCTCTTAATTACGATGCACTTTTCTCTGTTGAAGAACTGTGTGTATACTTACAGTTAAACGCAGCTTGCTTTAATTTTAAACTTACGGATCTCCCCCTTTTTTTTTGTATTGAATAACTGTATATTTGTAAAACAATTTATTATAAAGAAAGCGTCTGCATATCATCTTAAAATATTTATAGTTGTCTGTCAATGAAAACCAGTCAGTACCGCGAATGTATTCAGTAATTATGTTGAACTTGTGAAGCAAACGAACAAAGATTTGTTTAAAGATATTAACTTTGGTTTCAATTTTAGCTCTGCCTTAACCAATAATTTAATCTATTGATATGTATGAAAAGCTAATATGTCGCTAAGTGGTTAACCTATTCTACTAAACTACAAGACAAATTGCATCAAGTCTTTTGACGGAAAATTTGTTTATTTTGTTTCTGCTTTTTACATTTGTTGATGTATTATTTATTTTACTAGAAATAAGACAGAGAAGCTGATAAAAGTTTCACAAAATAGTCTTGTTACAATTTTTATTTGCAGACCATTTATCGACAATAGTTTGTTTCAATAAGATTGAAGAGGACGATGTATGGTTACAGTTAGATGAAACAACAAGTAGAGATTCTTTCTCCAAATCAAGACAAATCATTTACTCATTTTTAACTAAATGTTTATTGTCTATTTTCTTGAAATGTTGTTTGTATGTTTTGAAGTACACCGTTTCTAAGACTCAGCACTGAGAACAAGAACTGTCGGCAAAAATTTACTTTTTCAATCACTATTTCTGGCAAAATAATGTTGTCTCATATAGCGCGTAGGTTTAAAAATAAAAATTATCTAATTTTACTTAAATTATCTCAATTTACATTCTGCGTAGAAGAGCCTTTGTCATAAAAAATTATACTATAGTAAGATACTTCCAGCAGGAAATAATAGACGCTTACACCATACATTGAGTTCAAAGACTCTCACGTTAAAAATTGAGTTAATATGAACATATTCCAATCGAAGAGTTTAAGCGCAGTTAATACTCAAATTCTGCAGAAAAATGCTTCTCATAATGATCTGAAGCCTCTCGAATACAATTAGTGATTTTAAATAACTAAACTTTCAAATTAAAGCTTTCAATGAAAATGAAGAGCATCTATCGGTATTATTCTAAATTTCATCTTTTAATAAACTATGATATATTTTGGGAGAATATTATGAAGGATAATTTTAAATTTAGTTGTAAAAGTGTCTGCCGGCTGATTCTTTTCAATGATCTTAAAGTTAAAACCACCTTTTTAAACTATGAAATGGATAAGAATGATATTATACACCTATGAAACATTTATAAATTATAGACATGTGTTTCGGACTTCAATTAGCTACTTTTTTAATGCAGCAAAAATTGTGAAATTTTGAGTGTTAAGTAGTTCCACAAAGTCATGAGTTGAAAGCTATTACTGGATGCCTTTTCAACCAAAACCTCATTTTTTTGTATTGAAAAAGAGGCTCCTTGGGACCCCGAAACATGTGCCTGTTGCAAATTTATAACACTTCAATAACATTGTTTTTTTTTTAATGTTTTTCACTTGTATTTGAACTGAGTGCTTTTTATAAAAATGTATCTATGCAATTTAAAGACATAACTACGATTACTTATGAGACCTACTTTTCATAACTGATATGTGTTTTTTATACGAAACATTAGCATGGCTAATTTTATTTCATGTTTAGATGTTGATAGACTGAAATAGAAATTTCGTGCATGCTCTAGGAGGCAAACGGAGATTTGTATGACACTCAGTTACAGAGTGTAAGAAATAAAAAAGCTTTGCATTTAATTTTTTTTAGATACTTTTGCTGAAGTATATTTTGATCTACCGCAATAGTTTTGTTTGCGATAATCAACAGTGTTTTGCTGCATTTATTGCATTTGAAATTCAGCTCAAGTTATTCGTAAAATATTGTAAAAAAGTAATTTCATTCCTTAGTTGTCCTATACAGCACGTTTAAACTGATTTTTTTAATTAACAAAAACATGTCATCAATGTTTGAAAGCAAAGCACAGTAGTGGAATAGCAAGAATATATTTTAAAAGCAACAAAGTAAAAAGATAATAATCCTTATTTTAACGGCTCACATTTTTCAAACGATTACATCATTATAAATCATTGAAAACATACAATATCAACAAAGATAATGTATTTTAATATTTTTATGCATTTTTAAAAAATGTATTTTATGCTTTCTTTGCATAAGAGAGAAAAAATACATTAAAATGTATAAGCAAAAAAAGTGCGTTTCCCGTTCTCTTCTAAAAATAACAAAAATTATTTCTTTCAATGCAAAAAAATGAATTTCTGATAAAAGAAAATTTTCAGATGTCTTTTCAACCACAATCTCACTTATTTTGCTTCGAAAAGGGTGCTCCTTGTGATCTCGAAGTACGTATAAGCTGTTCTTTGCAACTTTGTGATAAATAATGTTATTAAATTTCCTTTTAATTATACATTCTCTTTATCGTTGCATACACGTAAAGTGATAAATTCGGGATACAAGCTCCACTCGGTTTATCTATATCTACCAATGCACAGCTTTATGTACTTATAAATGATGCCTTGCAACCAAAAAACCCACGTAAAAAACTTTTTTCTTCTTATCGTAAAAGGCATTATTCAAAACTTTGATTTTAAAGTAAATTATTAAATATTACTCAAAGTAAATCTGTAACAAACCTTGGAGCAAAAAATGGTTTTAACTCGTGAAACCAATTATCACTCCTAGTTTGTACAAACAAACTAGGATAAGATTTATTACTGAATACCATTGACAATAATGTGTTCAACACTACCTGAAAGTATTAAATATTTGGCGGAAGTATTTATGCTTCTTTGGAGTAGGCTGTCATACTACTTTGAGAAATAAATCTAAATATTGGTCACTTAAAATACAATGGATGATTACTTTTATCAACACCCTATTTTAAAACTATTTTTAAAGTTTCCACGCTTCTCAAGTTTGCGTCAATTTTGCTTTATTTTTTTAATAAGCTATGAAAAAGTTTATTTCCTCTGTTAATATAATACACAGATACTACAAATAACTCTAATGTTCTTTGATTTTATTATTGCAAATATGCTTATACATGCAAATAAGGTAAGGTATATGTGTTTTTTTCAGTCTCAACATTTATTTGTAAGACATATCAAAATAGCATTTTAGGTGCTTTAAAGTATGCTCAATTACTTCAATTTGCTTCTTTTTTTCGGCAATTGTAATATGTGCATTTGAACCCTCCTGAGCTTGTAATAAGTATGATCTGTTTTATATAATAAACAAATTTTTTTCTTACTTGTTTCAATGTTTGTTTTATTTAACGCTCAGTTAAATTTTCTTTTGAAAAAGAATTAAAAAGAAACATTGACCAAAAAATAAAATAAAAAATTGAATATATTTCTTGCAAAAAAAAAAACGCGCATGTTTTTTGAAAAAAAGCAGGAGAAAGGCCCAAAAACATACTTAACGTCTTTACAGCAAACTAAACTAAGACAGCTCTCAGAACGAGATATTTTATCTGGTTAAAATGTCTTCTTTCCGGTTAAAAAATGTAGATTATTAAGCAGGTGTTTTTTAACTAAAATTTGCAGAGTATCAGCAAGAAGCTGTGAATTTGCTACTGACATAGAGCGGAAATTAATTATCTCAACGTATAACTTTTATGCTGGAAAATACTGCTAATACAATTTGATGTCAAAATAAATACGAATCGATAAAAATAATGATTTTTACTTTTTACGTCCTCTAAAAAATAACGTAGAACTAAATACCATTTTTTTGTTTTGCTCTTTTGTTATAATAACGAAGTTTGAAAAATAATACAAGTAGAGCGTACAGTTTTGTGATAACTTTTGATAGCTACTTAAAGTTTAAAGACTGCGATAACATCAAAGATTACTCGATTGAACTTAAACATTTATGGATTAATCTTTGATCCAAAATATATCCATTTAACACGCTACGTCATTTTTTTCTTACTTGTTAAGAAGTTTGCAGTACTAAAGTGGAGGGGCAATGGTTAGTAACGAAGCATTTTCAATTAATTAGAAATATAGTCATTCATTAAGAAAACAGTACAAATAAAAAAATAGTAACACAGTTTAAAAATAAAAACAGAGAACGAACCATCATTCTTGCAAGTATTGTCTGTCCATGAAAGCCGTGCCTGACACTCTCCAACAGTTGAAAAAGAAAGTTGCTGGGTTGTGGGTGATAACTTTCCAAAGTTTTTAATTTAGAACCTGCATTTGCTACATCCTTTTGACATATTCAATGAAACTATGTATTTGAAATTAGCATCGTTCCAATGTGTTTGATACGGCTAAAAATGCTTTTCATTATTCTTCCCCTTATTTTTATCTTACCTAACACCCCTCTTTTTTGGAAAGGTCAGAGAAGACTTGACGCATGCGTAAAGGCGCGAAAGGTTTTGCCTAAGAAGATCAGACAGTAACAGGTTATTTTGGTTACTTAAAAATAAATGCAAATCAAGTACATAAAAGCAACAATTTAACTGTTGAATTTACGATACCGAATTTGTTCTTTACGACATTAATATTTTTCACATAATTTTTATTTGATATTATTCCAATAATGCTATGTATCGTTAAGTCAGCATAATGGTTTGATATCAATGAATCTACTTGCTACAAGTTCATATATCAATTACACTAATATGTTTTGCTTAACCTGTTAACTGGGTATGACGAAATATTTCGTCATACATAAAAGCCTACAGCAATGGGCATGACGAAATTTTTCGTCAAGGAAATTAATCTTAATATATTGAACGCATCACGTTCTACGTTGTTCTTATCTTTTAAATCTTAGAGTGGTTATATATATGCCATCATATTGTCGATGCGTCATGAATTTTCATGTTCTTGTAATCTGTAACTTGAGCGCTATTAACGGGAAAACGGGCGCTGCATGATCTATACTTCGAGCTGCCACAATTTGGATTCATTTTAGTCTGCATTTCAGTATCTTACATGTTAGTAATAACTTTCTGATTTGAATATTCTTATTGTGAATTTCAGTGTTTTATATATTTTTATTAGTAATAAATTTATAACTTAAGTACTTTTTATTTTCTACAAAATATGGCTAAAAATATAAAATATTTTATCAAAATAAATAAAAATCATAAGTTAAAAACGATATTCTTTTATTATTTGAGGTGTGATATTACTTATCGCTGCGAAAAAAAAAGTCCCCATTGTGAAACGAGTTTAGCAATAGCTAATTCCCCGGTTAACAGGTTAAATGATAAGAAATAAGAAAAAAATTTATAAAATAGTATACAAAAAATAAAAAGTAAGAAAGTAGAGTTGTTGAGATGTGGGGAATGCGTGTATATTTTTTGCGTCCTATTAAAGAGAGATATGTGCAGATGTCTATTTTTTGGAACAAAATACTATACTATTTAAGCAAATCCTTTCTTTTTAATTCTTTTTTGTTCGAAAGACCTCGGGTGGGGCTAACGCGTATGATGAGCAAATGCACATAAATCTGAAAGCAAACGAATTGATTAATTCATACTACGCAGAACATAGAGTGTGACTTGGCCAAAATTTTTAAACGTAAATGCGATCTATATTTTTAACAGTAAGAGCTCTTCATTTAGGCCCTACTTCGTACCCAAATGGACACAACTTTTACAAATATTAAAAATGAATGAAAAAAGTATTGATCCATCCACTTATGAAATGTGCGTGTGTGATTCTTATGTACTACATTAGTTTTGGTAAAACCTCTTGATTTCTGCAGATATGAAACCGAAGATGAAACTCAAGTTAGGCAGCTCATTAAAAAAATCAGCGCTATCTGCAACAGTTCTTGTGTTATTTAATTTGAAAGTTGTAAATTAATTACAATTCACCCTGTAAACTAACGTTTTAGTTCTGTCATCTCAACAAAATTAATTTTGCAAAAACAAGAAGGAAACGTTGTCTTCCTGGCTAGAAATAAACGATTGTCAGAAACGAACCGGTCCACCCCCCTTAGCATAAGCGGTAAAAATCCTCTTCGGAACACGGATGGTATTGACATCATATCAATATAACATTTTAAATAGTGAGTTACTGCTTCCTAAGTCAGGTCAAGGGCAAAGCTACAGGCAACAACCTTGCCATAACATCTGGAGACTTAGTTTTGCTCTTGGTATTTCCTCACCCATTTGGAATAGTCAATGAGACGCATTCATACGACAACATACTGTTTATTACCTAAGCTTTTACCTTATTTTTCAAGTTCAACCCCGCCGTTGTTTCGCGGGTGCCCGCTGATGTGATAATTTTACTTTAGCTACCAGCTTGTGGGTAATATCAGCTTCAATGAGAAGAATACCTTCCTCCAGCACGGTTACAGATAATTGAAAACTGCTTAATCCATAACAAAGACGAAACTGAAGTCTCTGAATGTCATAACCGGACTGTAGCTATATTTCATGTGAAAATGCATCCTTCAGATCATGAAGAAATCTTCCTTAAATTATCCCGTGACTTTTTTTATACTTGTACAAGTAGACGGATTAACAATGATACTATACGTCTCCTTTTTGCCCTGAATAGATAAGTGCAAATTTATGAGATAGTCAGTCATTGTGTTGGAGCTAATGCAGCTATAATCCTGCACTTTCAAAGATCTTATTGAAGTTTTGTTTTAGAATTTTTTTTGGCTCAAGGGAGAATTATTTCTTCGTCAACCAAACCATGCGATCTTAAGGCCTGTTGCAATTCGTTAAACTTGACTTAATCCTTCTTGGTACAAAACTGATTCAATTCCTTTGGAAAAAAATTCTTGAATTTAACCCTGTTTTCAAAACGACTAAACTTTGTCAAGAAAACCAACTTTACAAAAATAGACATTTGCTGCTATCTTCTTCATTAAAAAGTAAAATTTGAGAATTTGCCCTTCAGTGAAAAATATTAGTTTCTAACGTTAGGAATGTTTTAAATAAAATTTTCAAGTGCTCATTAAGTGATCAATCTATCTTCATTGTTTGAAATTTTTTAGTGTAAGCAAACTGAATTCTTGAAGATACTAGCATTTTATTTTTTAAAAGCTTTTTCCGTGGCCAGTATAAAATAAAGATATATTTCCTATTTATTCATACAAGAAGGGGAGGGGGGTAAAAACTATGAAGGGCAAAAGTCAATGCTATAAATGTCTAAAATAAACCTTTTTTAACAACTGAACGTCGTATGATAATATCACAACTATAATTATTTTCTAATGCTTTATTATGTGCCATAGGAAGAAACGTGTTTTATAACACCCACTGTAGGGCGCCACTGCAGCCAGTTCAGTGTCATAATCTCGTCAAGCGTCCACGCGAAAAGAATCATACATTTGTTTGTTTGCACAGTTTATTCTATTAGTAAATCCTATTATCGATAATAGATTATCGTTACAAGGAGATTATTGAACTCTTATCTATTCGTGTATTTCCTACTTAACTAAGAGAAATTAACTATTTTAGAAAATGGACGTAACTTACATTCTTTGGATCTGCATATTTATAAACGAATGCATTGCTGGAAAACATGGTAAGTTTTAAGATTATAACATTTCATTATTAATGGAACTAAACGTAAAATTTAGATTGCCCCCCCCCCCCCCCATCTTGCGTATCATCAGTCTGCTCTTAAAGTATTTGATTTATTTTCTCTTCAATTTTGATGAATTTAATAAATGAGTAAATGCATCATATCATATTTTTATTATTCAACTCCAACAATATTGCATATTTTTATCTCAACAGCTGCACTTTTGTTATGTTGAGAAAATTTTTACATTTTTCTATCTTATATTTGCACCATCTTGAAATATGATTTTTCTGTCCTAAAAGGCATAAAAATTTGTTGTTTTCTCGGATGATACACTGAGTTAAAAAAAATTGAAACGAAATGTTTAAAATCAAGTACCGTAATTTAAGGAGGTACCGGTGCAGTTAAAAAATTTCAGTAAATTTTTACACTAATTTAGGAAACAAATTTAGACGGTTTGACTTTTAAGAAACGACTGGTAACGAGATCTTGTTAATAGTTAGCTTCGTTTTTTCAAAACAAAAATTTAATTATTTATGAATACTTCTTACATAACTTGGATTTTAAAACAAATAATTGATATTTTACCAAAAATTATTTGCATTAGGAACAAAAACGCTAATGAATGGTTTTGAAAAAAATGATAATAATGATGAGCTTTTGTTAGAATTCGTTCTAAAATTTCAGTCAAATATATACATCCAAAAAGTACTTTCTTGATTAAAAATCTGTTGTCCTAGGAGTCATTCATATTTTAAAATGATTTTAACTTTTTATCCAAATTTAACCATGTTGATGATTTTTGTCTTTTTAAGTTATACAAATTTTTAACATTCATTGTCGCGATTTAGATATTTTCAACATGTACCGTATAGTTTTAAGTCAAGATATTTTGGAATTTTAAATGTATAATTTGTCTTTATTGCTATTTTTATGTTATGTGCCACTGTAATTGGATATTTTCTCTAGTGTGCAAAACTTTTTAATAAATAAATAATTTTATAAATTACGAAAATATATTCATTATGACATGTTTTTGTGAATCTAGTATGGATGAATAGTTAAAGTAATGCAAATTTCAACGTGAACCAAATTGCTTCATAAAAAAGTTATAAACAGAGAAAAAAAAATGCATTAACCAGTTATGAAAACTATGTTATAGCATTGAGTTTTGTGTGCTTTTGATGAATCTAATAGTTCAACTCTTTCAATTCCATCTGAAAATAAGGCTTCAAAATACCTTCTTCGTCAAAAAATGTGTCCTTTAAAATTCCCCGAAACATTAAAAGCTATACGAATCGTTTTTCAAAAGTTAGTGCTAACTTTTAAAAGTCATTATCGAAAAAAATAAACTTAAAACCACAATACAATATTATATGCCAATATAAACTAAAATTGTCATGTAAGTTCTGTCCGGAGTTTTATCAAACAGTCCTCTGCCACAAATTCAGATATTCAATAGAAAAAAATCTGTTACTCTTGCATATGTTTTTTGTCATGAAGTTTAAAGCCATCAGTGTGAATTTGCCGAAATTACTGAGAATGGTGTTGAAACGCCACTTTGTTTAGTTTGAGAGCAACATTTGTGATCAAAGTATGCATCTGAGTCGTTGCAACAACAGTCCTCTGGGAAGAGATTTTATTAATGTTAATTAATTTAATTATGAAACATATGTAGCTTCGAAATTGTGTTCCAATTATTTAGCAGATATTACGCAACAAAGTGCAAATACACAGTCCCTGGCCTAGTTATACTAGGCAGGGGTTTTATCCCTTAACATGATTAATCTGAAACATACAAACTTCACTTGGCCCTCTTTCGAACCGAAGTAATGAATTTATTTCCCGAGCAATATTATTATAACTATACAAACTTAAAAAAAAACATGCGCGGACAGATTCTATATGGAAAATGACGAGTTTACAGAGAATCGCCCATAAGCAGATGCGAGCACAAGGGGCAGGACACCTATTGATTCAAGCCCCAAGTCCAAATAGGATCCCCAGATTTTAAGATTATTTTAACACAAAAACTGTTCTTTAAGAGGTAAGGATTACTATATTGTTAAGATAGTATGTTCGTAAGTATGTATGGGCGATGATTCTCTGTAAACTGGTAATTGGCTGTCCGGACTGAGTATTTTAAAAATAATAATGTTTGTGGCCCAATTGTATTTGGAGCGATAACAATTTAATTTTTTTTTTAGAAATTATCTTAGCGCCAAAAACACAGTCCCCTGGCTGTCCCAATCCCATAGTCTAAATGTTAAAGATAGTATTTCAAAAGACCTATTGACACTACATACATTTGGCAATTCATATCTAAAAATAGAATAATGAAACTATATTTTTCTTATGAAATAAGGTATAATTACGTATTTCTAAAACTTAAAATTGTCATGTAAATTTTGTCCGGAGTTTTTTCAAACAGTCCCCTGCAACAAATTCAAAGCTGTAATACGAAAAATCTATAACTTTTGCAAATTCTTTTTGGCAGAAAGTTTAAAATAATCAGTGTGAATTTGCCGAAATCGACGAGAACGGTGTTGAAACTCTACTTTGCTTAGTTTGAGAGCCGCATTTGTGATGAAAGTATGCATCAGGGTCGTTGCGAAAACAGTCCTCTGGGAAGTGATTTTATTAATGTCAATTAATTTAATTATAAAACATGACAGTTATTATGTCTACGATTTGTGCCTAAATTTATAGGTAGTCTCGTAACTAATTATGCTCCAATAGTTTTGCAGATATTACGCAACAAAGAGCAAAAACACAGTCACCTGGCACAGTCTCCTGCCTAGTTATACTAGGCGGGGGACTTACCCCCTATCATGATTTATCAGAAAAACACAAACTTTAATTGGCCCTCTTTCAAACCAAAGTAATAGATTCATTTTCTGAGCAATAGTATTATAACTATACGATCATTTCAAAAAACTTTGCCCAGACAGATTTCGTGTGAAAAATGACGAGTTTACAGAGAATCGCCCGTATATTTAAATACTTACTTACACTACTCTCTTATTTAAGTTCAGACTATTATTTACGAAAAACATATTTTCCTTTTTTTTAGCTAGTTTCTTCTTGCGCAACGTGTAGAACAATCTGCGCCCAGAAAAATATTTTGAAAGAATACTTGAACTCCCTTGAAGTCGAACCACCTGACTCGCCTTGAACTGCTTCTTTTTAAGGTTTGACTGAAGAAGGCTCTTAAAATGTGGTTGACCTAAGGTCCTCTAACACCTCAACCGGGGTCCGTGGTTTCCCGATCGGTAAGGCGTCGGACTCGTTACTAGAGGGTCCAGAGTTTGATCATAAAAAAATGTTAAGGTAGATTTCCCTATCCTTCCTTTGAACGGGATCTAAACCCATACCTGAAACTGCATTTTTAGGATGCATAATTTGAATCATTAATTTTTCCTTCAAAGCAATAAATTTCATAAAAATATGTTATGAAGTAATAAAATGAACATTTTGTAAACTCTTTCTGATTCATTAAAATTCCATATAGAATTGAAAGAATTACAGAAGTATCAGGTCTTTCTAATGACTCGAAAAAATTGAACACCCGGCACTAATTTAACGTATCTCATTTGCATGTTAAGACTAAAAAACATATTTAAGAATTGAGCTGTATTTTGCTATACTTTCATCATTTCAATGGTTTTATTCAGCATCTTTTAGAAATTATATGTTCACAAAAATGCCACATTATTGATATGCTAATTACAGTAACTTAACAGTTCTTTTATGTATTGTTTTGCATGCTATCACGTCAACGTACGCGTATATGTATTTGTTATCCAGATGCACCTCTTTCTTTTGACACGTAAACCAAATGGATAAAATTAAAAACTTGAAATTCAATTAAAGTTTTTCCAAAAGCGACAAATTTGTAAAAAATTTCCATTGTTTGGACAGGTTTTAAAAAATGTTCTTCATATAGCTGTTAGAAGTGAGGAGTGAACAATACTAGTTTGAATGAGGCGTGAAACATGCGTAGAAGTCAGCCTCGTTATTTGGGAATACAGGGATTATGAATTGCCCCCCCCCCCCGCTTTGGAAAATTAATGTATTTACTTATAAGTCAGCGCGATTTGTGTTGTTTTTTGCATTAAAGTACATTGTACATGTGCCCCCTCCCCTGACAGGCCTGGAAAATAATTATAGAAAGGAGGGGGAGGGGCAAAAAAGTTATTTGTGACGGGATCCAAAATTTCTGTGCATTTTCCTGAACATAAGTCGTTTCTAAAGCTGTGAATGAGTGTTTACAAGTGACTATGTTACAGCTATCAAAGTGTTTATGCTTATATTAATGCAATATATAACGTTTTTACATTATTGATAATTTTAGAAGAAAATTAGTAATTGTCTAAAAACCAGAAATAACCAGTTTTCGATTTTTACCAAACCAAAATAAACCACTGCATCATTTAATTATTTTTCTACTGTTTTTATGAAGTGCCTTTTATAGCACCATACTGTAGGCACTATAAGCTCATTCATCACCTCCATTTTTCTGATTTCGAACTCAAACTTACAACTCATATCCACTTTTTACCCTGTTAAATCCTCAGAACATGCCGCATGAACGGAATCGAAAGCATTTACATTTTTTCAACTTCATTTTGTCAGTTTTGACTTAAAACTCGCTATAAAAAGTATTTTAATGCAATTTTTTTAACAAGACTTGGGTGATTTAACCCTTTTTACTTGCAAACTAACGTACGTCGCCTATGTTTCAGCAGGGTGCTTCGCCCCTTGCTGAATAAAGAATAAATAAATAGTGATTTACAAAATACGTGGTGTGATATGTTTAATTCAATAAAATTTACATCTACCACAAAGAGACCTTACAGTGGAAAAAAATGTAAAGATTTTAAAATTTGTGCAAAAACAGACGTTGTCTCGTTTTTCTGTTGCGCGAACTTGGCATAAACTGGAACTGAGCATTACATAAAACAACAAACATTTAGCGAATTGTATCCGAAGCAGTTTATGCAGAAATTGAATTTAATAAATGCATAAACAAAAAAAAAATGATGCATGGGAAATCATTCATCTTACATCATACATTTATTTATTTGTTTTTTAACTGTACGTCTTGAAGTTGTACAAAGCGAGGTAATCAAAAATTGAATTTTAACATTATTTTGCTGTCAAAACATATTCTATTGCTTATTAAAATTATAATTCGCATTAGTTTCAAATAAGAAACAACGAGCTTAATGTGCGTAATGCTTCATTAGTTATTAGGGTAGTTTTGAATTTAAATAACTCCACAATCCACAGTAAAAGGTCAAATAAAGTCAAAATAGATCTAATGCTTACGCTAGAAAACACTAAGTAGTGTAGCAATTTTTTTTTAACATTTGTAACAGAAGAGTAGGAGCAGAACTCTATACCGAATATATGTCATGCAAACTTTTGTAAAACTATTTAGAAACAACTACTTATAGATTGGTCAAATAATATCTACGAGTAATAAATAATCAAATTCTACTTACAAGTTAGGCGTTTGCAATCACACGTAATTCTTTGAACTTTGCAAACATTTTACTCAATTTGAAAGATTCATCTTCACTATATGTTTTTCGTAGCGTATCGATAGTTTTTATCGATAGTTAGTACAAACTTTTTAAAAGATTCACACGTACTTAGTGATTTGCCCTTTTTAACTTTTTCGAGCGGACTAAAGTAAATGCTACGGGCACAAATTTCGAAAAATAACAACTTCCTGTCTAATCACGAGTGCTTTGTAAGGTTGGTTTCTTTCGCGGGCCTTGGCTTTAAACACGGGTTACCACAATTTGAAACAAATCGTACTGAAAGCTTGGTTTTAAAAGTATTTTCTACTTTTTTTCAGTTCATTAAGATAAATACTAATTTAGACAAGAACGAAAATGATACAAAATCTTAGGGTATAAACGTTGCGCATTGCATTGGGTTTGTCACAATTTTCGACTTTCTTCTATTTTGTTTTTGTATTCCTCTTTCAAAGACAGTTAAGTAGGAAAAAATAATTGAATCGTTTATTTCGAAAAGGTAACATCTCTATTTTGATCTCCTCTGTCTCTTTAGAAAATTAAACACCGCACGGTTATATTTTTGAATGTCATAATCAATGAAAAAGCTTAGTTGGTACAATTACTGCAGTAATTGTGTACTTAACTAAAGGCATTTTTCATTGATTATGACATTCAAAAATATAACCGTGCGCTGTTTAATTTTCTAAAGAGACGGAGGAGATCAAAATAGAGATGTTACCTTTTCGAAATAAACGATTCAATTGAAGTGCTTAGGAGATGAAGGGGTTATGTGATAAAACAGAAATTGTGAGTAATTAAAGCTCTAGTTTTATTGTTGCAGCTTTTTTGTTTGTTTTTTGGTTTTGTCGTTAGTGCGCGTATGAAATTGGTATAATGACATCTTATTTTTGATGTTCCAAGTTCTATTTACTTACCTGTATGGGTCAATCCATTTCAAATCACCCAGTCGTGTTGCTCAACATTTTTAATTTTCCTGATTCTTTTATCATGGATTACCTATGGGTAGACATGAACAAAACTGCAATTGAAAAAAATTTACATGCTATATTTTTTATTTGGCAGCCATTTCAAAATGGCGATTTGGCAAATTTGATAGAAAAACAGGGTTTGCGAAAAATTTAATTGCCAAGTCGTTTTTAAAGATATCAAAATAATTTAAAAACCAGTGTGTTCAGCATAAAATTACCTTTAAATTCACCTTCTTTGAATTTCCCTATCATGTAAGAAAGTTGGTCAAAATCTTTCTCGAAAAACTTTGAAAAAACGTAGAAATTGGTAATTTTTAAGACCATAAATTTTTATGAAGGAAGGGAGACTCAGCAATATTATTTTATGTCTGTGTTTGAGTACTCATAATACTACCAGCAGCATAAGTTTTAGTCTTTAGAATGAACTCCTTTTTTTTCTACGGGTCTTCAAAAATGGCGGAAAACGCAAAAATGCCAATTTTCGTAGGTCAATATCTGAAAAGGGACTGAATGAAAAAAAAATGAAAATTGTATAAAATGTTCTTAATACTAATAAGAATATCTCACAAAAAAATTATGACTGAGACTCAACTGCGTTTTGAGTTATAGAGCTGCGAATTTCAGCAAAAACGCTACCTTTTTTATACACTCGTGCAATGCTAAATTAGCAACTAAGGCTTAAAATTATCTTAACTGACAAAGTTGAATAATGCTGAAATCTATAAGTTAACAATGCACTTTTAATTACATCTGTTTTTAAAAAATAATCGACAGTAGTACTAGTACTACCGTGAAATGAACTACCGTTCTTGAACTTACTCATATGTTTTATGCACTACAATGGTGTAAACCAGTGGTTCTCAATAGGTGCAATACCACCCCCCGGTGGGCGGTGGAAAGATCTTGAGGGGTGGTGAACATGTTTTGGGCGGTGGGTATATTTTGAAATTGGCTTGAGATTACATGTTTGAACAGGGGCGGTAAAAAACCCTTTTCTCATAGATCGGTAAGGATAGCTCATAAATTTATATTCTGGGGATATCTTCCGAACTCTGATGCTTTTTCTAACGTCATCAAAGATAGCCCAAAATTCGCCAATATCACTTAAATTTCAAAAACGTTTTTGGAGGTGTGTCCTCACTTTCATAGCGTAACTACCTAAAACAGCTTATAGTTGTGTTTTAATGATGTCAATTTGAAAATTGTTCCAAGATTTGTCCTAAATCCCTCACCCGTCCCTGATCACCTAATTTAGATAGCCAAAAAAAAAAAAAAGCTTAAAACTGCGTTTTGAATAATTCAACTTTTAAAAAACTTCCGGCGTTAAAGTTCCAGAACCACCTATCTCTTTCTCAAACACAACCAGAGCTATGGAAATCTTCATTCTAAAAGACAGTCTAATAATACGGAAGGGAATCTCGAACTACTTTTCTACTCTTTCTCCAATCATGACCAAACAGAGCCTAAAATTGGGTTTTTAGGAAGTCAGTTGCTTAAAATTTCTAGAAGAGCGATTCCATACCAAATCACCGAATGGGGGTCGCACGACCGACTCGGATTTTTTTTTAATTTGGTACACAGATTGATGGTATAGAGGTATGAAAAAGCCCAAAAGGAAAGTTGCCTGCTCCACTTATTTTCTGAGATATATGCCCTCAAAGTTTGTCCGCCACGTCAAAATACTAAAAAAGGGATGTTATTTAATCATTTTTTATAAAAAATCGTACTCATGCAAAATAAAAGTGTTAGATATCTATGGAAACTAGTTACTCCAGGCATTCTGAAAAAAAATACTAGAACGTTCATAATGAAAATTGCCAAGGTACAGGGCTCTTTGAAGTTGTCACCACAAAAACTTGATTTTGCAGATTTTGCTAAAATTCAGGCATTTATTACAAAAAAAGGCAAACAAAACCAAAGGTTTTCTCACTTTCTGGTAGTGTACAGGTCCTCCCTGTAATTTGCTACGCAATAAATTTATTGGGTTTCTCACTCCTTCTTGGAAATATTTTAGCTTAAAAATAAGCCGTAAGGCAAAAAATGCGTTTTTGGCCATCTTGGCAGCCATTTTTCGCATAAAGGGGGAGCAGTAGAAACTTTAATTTTTTTTTAAACAAGCCACTGATATGTTAGCTATTCACAGGAAAAGAGTTTACTTTTGGTTATTTCTCCCATTAAGAGATATCCTGCTGACAGTATATGCATGTTTTTCGCGACGACCATATGCTTTTGTTCCCCCTCTCATGGACTTAAAATTAATTAAACCAAAAAATAATTATATATTTATTATTAGCTGTATTATCTACTCAATATGTCATGAAATTTAATTTATTAAATCATTGAACAATAAATTAGATAATTGATGAAAACAAGAAAAAGTATTTCTCTGATGCCTGAGCATTATGCATTCATAACTATAAAGCACTAAATACTTTCTTGAGAAATTAATTAACATAAATGAGCTCTAAATAGTTATATTATAAGCAATACCCAATCTTGTGATTGGGATACTCCTGTTTTTAATTGAAGAATTTCTTGAATATCACATGAATATCAGGAAAATAAATGAGGTCTTTTCGTTTGATGTAGGATACTTTATGACAAATTTCATTTGATGGGCTACTAACTGAGCATGGTGATAAAGAGCTATTAATTTCAGCATCGAATTCCATTTTACCTTATTAACAGTTAAATATTTATAAAATAATTAAATAAATAATTTAATATAAAGCCATGCTTGAAGAATTCAAATTAGTGCAACTAATTTATTCCCATACTGATCTTTACAAAACTGACATGTGTTGAGCACTGATAAGAACTGACAAGAATAAGTTTACTCACTAAAATACTAGTTCACAGATACTATAAAGCGTACATTCTATTTTCTACAAAATAATACTGCAACAAAGAACAAGGGTATAAAGGGGTAGGTACTAAAGAATTTCTTGAAAAATCAATTAAAATAAAGGAGCTTCGAATATTTATCTCATAGGCAATACCCAATCTTGTGATTGGATGTTCCTGATTGATGGCTATAAACAGGAGGATACCCTTGTTCTTTGTTGCAGTATTATTTTGTGGAAAATAGAATGTATGCTTTATAGTATCTGTGAACTAATATTTTAGTGAGTAAACTTTTTCTTGTCAGTTCTTATCAGTGCTCAACGCATGTCAATTTTGTAAAGATCAGTATGGGAATAAATTAGTTGCACTAATTTTAATTCTTCAAGCATGGCTTTATATTAAATTATTTATTTAATTATTTTGTAAATATTTAACTGTTAATAAGGTAAAATAGAATTCGATGCTGAAATTAATAGCTCTTTATCACCATGCTCAGTTAGTAGCCCATCAAATGAAATTTGTCATAAAATATCCTACATCAAACGAAAAGACCTCATTTATTTTCCTGATATTCATGTGATATTCAAGAAATTCTTCAATTAAAAACAGGAGTATCCCAATCACAAGATTGGGTATTGCTTATAATATAAATATTTAGAGCTCATTTATGTTAATTAATTTCTCAAGAAAGTATTTAGTGCTTTATAATTATGAATGCATAATGCTCAGGCATCAGAGAAATACTTTTTCTTTTTTTCATCAATTATCTAATTTATTGTTCAATGATTTAATAAATTAAATTTCATGACATATTGGGTAGATAATACAGCTAATAATAAATATATCATTATTTTTTGGTTTAATTAATTTTAAGTCCATGAGAGGGGGAACAAAAGCATATGGTCGTCGCGAAAAACATGCATATACTGTCAGCAGGATATCTCTTAATGGAAGAAATAACCAAAAGTAAACTCTTTTCCTGTGAATAGCTAACATATCAGTAGCTTGTTTAAAAAAAAAATTAAAGTTTCTACTGCTCCCCCTTTATGAGAAAAATGGCTGCCAAGATGGCCAAAAACGCATTTTTTGCCTTACGGCTTATCTTTAAGCTAAAATATTTCCAAGAAGGAGTGAGAAACCCAAACAATTTATTGCGTAGCAATTTACAGGGAAGACCTGTACACTACCAGAAAGTGAGAAAACCTTTGGTTTTGTTTGCCTTTTTTTGTAATAAATGCCTGAATTTTAGCAAAATCTGCAAAATCAAGTTTTTGTGGTGACAACTTCAAAGAGCCCTGTACCTTGGCAATTTTCATTATGAACGTTCTAGTATTTTTTTTCAGAATGCCTGGAGTAACTAATTTCCATAGATATCTAACACTTTTATTTTGCATGAGTACGATTTTTTTATAAAAAATGATTAAATAACATCACTTTTTTAGTATTTTGACGTGGCGGACAAACTTTGAGGGCATGTATCTCAGAAAATAAGTGGAGCAGGTAACTTTCCTTTTGGGCTTTTTCATACCTCTACACCATCAATCTGTGTACCAAATTAAAAAAAAATCCGAGTCGGTCGTGCGACCAACTTTTTTTTTTTCGGTGATTTGGTATGGAATCGCTCAGAAGAGAGTCACCAGACTTGACCGACTTTTTGTGCTTCAGCATCGTCTTAACAACACCAAGGGAAAGTTATGTTTTTCAGAGTGCAATGTGAAAAAAATTCTGGAGAAAACTCCCAAACCTTAACCATTCCCTCAACACTGACAAACATAGTTTAAATTCAGGTTTTTAGTTCAAATTTAGAGTATAAGTTTTTTTACCGTATAGTAATTTTAGAACTATCTGTCTACCGGGCAAAATTATGGAGTTAAACCGGCCAAAAAAAAACTGCTTCACCTTCCAGTTTCACGACCATCCGCAAAGGGGGCGTTGATAACATTTTCAGTCTTAAAGGGGGCGGTAGCTGTAAAAAGGTTGAGAACCACTGGTGTAAACTATTACACACATTAATGTTTTTTAAATATACTTTTGTGTTCAACTCTTAACTACTTGCCAGCTGTAATTTTGGTTATAGAGTTGAACAAACATGATATTTCATTGCACAGTTTATCAGTTATGTTGTGTGTTCTTCCAGGAAACGTTGTGAGTTCCAATGAAGTAACTTTACGTACTATTTTCTTTACGGGTACCCACGCAGTATCATTTTTTGACAGTTGAAAGGCAGTTTTTGGTCCAGAAGGATGAAAGAAATGCACCAAAATATCATTGTTAGCTTCTCTTTTGTCTTCAACTTTTTCCATCCACCATTTCTCATTGTATATACAGGCAACAAAGTCATTATTTGGGAATGACGACACATTTGTAAATAATATTGAAGTATGATGATCATCAAAGCTCAAGATTGTGGAAGTAACAAAGCATCTGATTTGATTGTTCTTTAAGGAAACATATATGTGATAACCTCTTGTACCTTTCACTGTTAAACAACATATATGTGTGTTTCTTCAGCTATAATTGAGCGAATGGAAACATACTGACTGAAAGATTTGAATATTGTTTAACAGTGAAAGATACAAGGTTATCACACATATGTTCCCTTAAATAACAATCAAATCAGGTGCTTTGTTACTTTCACAGACTTGAGCTTTGATGATCATCTGACTTCAATACTATTTACAAATGTGTCGTCATTCACAAATAATGACTTTGTTGCCTGTATATACGATGAGAAGTGGTGGATGGGAAAAGTTAAAGACAAAAGTGAAGCTAACAATGATATTTTGGTGCATTTCTTTCATCCTTCTGGACCAAAAACTGCCTTTCAACTGTCAAAAAAATGATACTGCGTGGGTACCCGCAAAGAAAATAGTACGTAAGGTTACTTCATTGGAACTCCCAACTTTTTCTAGAAGAACACACAACATAACTGATAAAACTGTGCAATAAAATATCACGTTTGTTCAACTTTTTAACCAAAATTACAGCTGGCTAAAATTTAATAGTTGAACACAAAAGTATATTTAAAAAACATCAATGTGTGTAATAGTTTACACCCTTGTAGTGCATAAAACATATGGGTAAGTTCAAGAACGGTAGTTCATTTTACGGTAGTACTAGTATTACTGTCGATTATTTTTTAAAAAAAGATGTAATTAAAAGTGCGTTGTTAACTTATATATTTCAGCATTATTCAACTTTGTCAGTTAAGATAATTTTAAGCCTTAGTTGCTAATTTAGCATCGCACGAGTGTATAAAAAAGGTAGCGTTTTTGCTGAAATTCGCAGCTCTATAACTCAAAACACAGTTGAGTCTCAGTCATAATTTTTGGGAGATATTCTTATTAGTATTAAGAACATTTTACACAATTTTCATTTTTTTTCATTCAGTCCCTTTTCAGATATTGACCTACGAAAATTGGCATTTTCGCGTTTTCCGCCATTTTTGAAGACCCGTAGAAAAAAAAGGAGTTCATTCTAAAGACTAAAACTTATGCTGCTGGTAGTATTATGAGTACTCAAACACAGACATAAAATAATATTGCTGAGTCTCCCTTCCTTCATAAAAATTTATGGTCTTAAAAATTACCAATTTCTATGTTTTTTCCTAGTTTTTCGAGAAAGATTTTGAACAACTTTCTTACATGATAGGGAAATTTAAAGAAGGTGTACTTAAAGGTAATTTTATGCTGAATACACTGGTTTTTAAATTATTTTGATATCTTTAAAAACGACTTGGCAATAAAATTTTTCGCAAACCCTGTTTTTCTATCAAATTTGCCAAATCGCCATTTTGAAATGGCTGCTAAATAAAAAATATAGCATGTAATTTTTTTTCAATTGCAGTTTTGTTCATGTCTACCCATAGGTAATCCATGATAAAAGAATCAGGAAAATTAAAAATGTTGAGCAACAAATTTTATTCATATTGGGTGATTTGAAATGGATTGACCCGTATCCATTGCTTACAATTGTCCAGAATAATTATTTTTTGAAATGTAACATAGCCTCTTCATCTTCCAAGCCCTTCAATTTCTGTCTTGAATTAATTTGATCTTTGTTATACATGGAATTTTTTCATGAATGCATTTAGCAGTTTAGCCAAAAAACGAGATAACATATTTTTTATAAATGTTGTAACTTGAAATGTATAATTTAGTTACAGATTGCAATTTTCTAAGCACTCAGAGCCCCCCCCCCCCCCATAAAAAAAGCAATGGTGTACCCATCTCGGATATTACGCTACCAACTTTCCTCTAAGAATGAAACACCCCCTTAAAAATTCAACGGCTTAGTCGTCACCGCGGATCCCCACGTAGGTACAACTGATTTTACTCACCGACGTGTAGATTATTCTTTTTACGATGAAAGTTAAAAAATCGCTAAATTGTGTTATGTAAGAACCACATTTTATGGACATTTATATGACATATTTGAACAGGTATGTAAACGAGATGTCTAGTATTAAATCAAAACAACTAATGACGGAGTTAAGAGTAGTTATACTGCCTGATTTTCTTAGTTAAAACCTACCTTCAACGTATTTACGCTTGCGTCAGATCTTCTCTGATCTTACCAAAATAGGGTTAGGCAATATAACAATAAAGGGAAGAATAAGAAGAAGCATTTTAAGCAGTATCAAACATCGTATAACGGTGCTAATTTCAAATACATAGTTTAGTTGAATATGTCCAAAGGAGTAGCCAATTCAGTTGTTTCAAGTTTTGAGTTGAAGATTTCGGAGAATTCCCACTTAAAAACTATCACCCCTTTTTTTTTTAAGTTGAATGGTTTGCGATTGCTAGGCGCGGTTTTCACGGACGGACAGTAACATGGGATGTTGAGTCAAAGTCGTGGAGTCTAGGTCAGAAATTGAAGGTTTGAAACCTCAATAGTCAGAGTCGGAATAGGAATCAGACTGATTTTAAGATGATAAGATGACGTAGTCGAAGGCTCTTAACGACGTAGCACTGTGGTCAAAACTAGAGAAGGAAAAATCCATTGACTTATAAAAGTTCTAAATTTAATATTATAAATATACAAAGGGTATATATAATATAATACTACGATATAATACTATACATATAATACTAAAAATACACAGAGCAAAACCCAGTGAAATAAATGAATAAAGAAAGAAAGAAGAGAGGGCATTATTTCGTAGTATATTTTTCCCAATATTGGTTAGTTTAGGAAATTTCACGATTGTAGTTTATGTCGGATATTGACGATCGTTAGAACATTATGAAATAAAATTTTCTATTTACGTATAAAATGTATTTTAAAAATTAAAATTCTAAGCAATACAAACTTAAACGGAGTGGTCACCTGCCGATGGAAGCAACGCCCCACCTTTTCATTTTTTATAACACATTGAAAGTTGCATGAAACTGCATAATGTCTGAATCTGAAGCAACAGCTGACAAAAAAGATAAGACTTGCTTTCGGATCTATTAGACATTTTTTTAAGCAGGGGTCGTCTACTAGATTTTTAACTACTTAAATTTCATAAGTAGAAATACATAGTTAAAAATGGGATAAATTATTCAGGAGTAGCCACAAATGGCGGAGATCATGAGACATACTGCACCGGTTGAAATTTTTAGGGGGTTATTTTATAGCAATTTTTGTCTCATTGGTGTGGAGGGGGGTTCTCTGGGGTTATTAATAGCAATTTAAGGGTTTGTGCTATCGCCGGATCAGCATCAATTACGTATTGTAGCTATTTGGTGCAAGACTAAAGTCATTCTGTTTTCTAATGACTACTTTCTAATAAAAAAGGAATAACGAAATGTTTTAACGAATTCCAATAATCTGGGTGAAAAGTATTTAATCGTGTGAATTGTAATATGTGAGACTTCATCGTCTTGTGCGATTTAACAATATGTGATATGGAAAGTTAATCACAATCAAGGAAGGTTTATGATTCGCAAAAACCATTTCAGGTCAAAGGCATTACTTGCATATGTTTTTTGAGTTTAATTCGGTTTGGTTCTACCTTTCATCACTATGATATGAATTTTGTTTATCATTTAAAATTAAATTAAGATTGCGATACGGAAATGATTTTTTATTCGAAGTGAAATATTTTTTAATAATAACGAGACAGCGGTAGATTAACAGATTTGGGGCTCATTATTGGGGCTCGTTAAAGATGAAGTGAACTATCTATATTATTTTTCATGTGCACTTTTTGTTCTTTTTTAGTCCCCTATATCGTCGGCCTCCCTTACTCTTGATACATCGTAAATCTTCCGCTGTTATGAGATTTTTTTGAGGATTGAATTTTAATGATCTTTTTCTCCTAGAATCTCCAAAAATCAAGGATTTTTCTTTCTCCCCTCGAGTTGCTGTTGGAGATCAGGCTTCTGCATTTTGTTTTGTCGGCTCTACAGACTCTACTCCAGAGTTTGCATGGTTAAAAGATGGCAAGCCAGTAGAACCTTCCAGAAACGTCTCCATTAAGGTAGACAAAGAATTTTCAGTTATCATACTAAATCCCGTAGCAGTTGCATCCAGTGGAAATTATACATGCTTAGCCAAAACCAATTGGGGTCAAGCTTCTTATAGTGCAGTCTTAACAGTTGTTGGTGAGTACTACACAGTTAAAATGTTTTACAAATAGCCAATAAGCACCATCAAGGTATGTATTGAATCGAAGGTAATGACCGGCTATCTAATGTCAGTGTAAGTTAAGCTTCGATAATCCAAGCTGGCTCACAATGCATCTGATTGCCCTCTTTGACAATTTCCTAAAGCTGAATGCAGCAAGCAATAAAAACTAAATATTTTATCAACGTTTTCAAAATGTTGTAAACGTACTAGTATTTTAGCTTGAGAGAACGTTTGCAAACAACATAATGGTTCTGTAATATCATACAAAATACATTTTTTATATTGAATGTAAAATATTAGTTTTGGCTGATGTAGCATTTTTTCAATTCTAATAAATTTTAGAACTCAACTCGACTCAATCACATGGTGGGCAGCGATGTCGAACTTTTAATAATAATATTTTCATTTCGCATTCGTATCAAATAAACCTTTAAAATTATCGACTATTTTCTCGTCTTCTGCTATGTCAGATTTTTAAAAAGTTGTTTGCAGTTGAAGCTCTTTAAAATATTATTTATTGTGCAAATAACTCAATGTAACTCAAAGAAGTTTCTTTTCTATAGCTCCTCCTCGATGGCTTATTGAGCCAACAAATGTAACAGTTGTGGTCGGTGATCCTGTTTCATTGACTTGCGTTGCTGAAGGCTCCCCTCAGCCAGTGATCAAGTGGCGAAGGGCAGACAAAAGTAAGCAAGACATTTGAAGTTCGTTATCTTTTTTTTTTCTTTCCTTGGAAATCCCCCTTGAGGTTTTCAGAGTGAAGTTATATTAATAAAATACACTAGGTGGCCAAAAGTATCCGGACACTTTCAAAAATTCACCTTCTTACATATAGCTCGAGAAATAAGTGATCAATTGTTCTTTAACTTTAGTCATACAAAATATAGACTTCACCGAACATTTCCAAGTTGAAATTAAATTACCCTTGCATTTGAGGGACGACAAGAAGGGGGTTGAAAGAAAAACCGCTTTTTGACCATAACTCTTCGAAAATAGCTCGGAATAAGCTATCAATTTCAGTAATTAATTAGCATACTATGTATAATTACTGTACAAATTTTTATGAACGTACCACTCTTACTTCTGAAGATATGAAACATTTTTGAAAAAACGGCAATTTTATTTGAAGGGTTTTTGCTCATAACACGCAGAGTTTTTGATCAAACCTTATCACAACTTCAGGAAAGATGACAAAATACAAGAGAAAGAACATACTAAAGCGGTAAATAAAAATATTAAAAATTCGATGAGATATGAACGTTAAAAGAAAATAATTTTTCACGGCGCATGCGCGAACGACAGAAATTTATAACTACAAAAATATTGTAGCCTGATTTATACTGCATCTTATAAAAAAAGTTTCAGTTGAATATCATGAAAAATGAAAAAGATATCAGCGATCTAGTGAGCTGTATTTCATTCAGTCGGAAACAATACATAAATAGTGAGGGGTTGTCCACAAATAGTGTGGTGACAATCGATCATTTTTTTTTTCAATGTTAAATTGTATACAGTTTGAAAATTTATATTCGGCATAGAAGTCACATTTCGTCTGTTCGGCCAAAAAGACCTTATACGTACGTTTCCAAAAGTATCCGAACACCCTCTGAAACGTTGGTTTTGAAAGACGACGCAATAACCCTTTAATTTAAAAATAGCTCTTTGTGGACAGACCCTCACTATTTATGTATTGCCTGAGAATGAATGAAATACAGCTCACTAGATCGCTGATATCTTTTTCATTTTTCATGATATTCAACTGGAACTTTTTTTATAAGATGCAGTATAAATCAGGCTACAATATTTTTGTAGTTATAAATTTCTGTCGTTCGCGCATGCGCCGTGAAAAATTATTTCCTTTTAACGTTCATATCTCATCGAATTTTTAATATTTTTATTTACCGCTTTAGTATGTTCTTTCTCTTGTATTTTGTCATCTTTCCTGAAGTTGTGATAAGGTTTGATCAAAAACTCTGCGTGTTATGAGCAAAAACCCTTCAAATAAAATTGCCGTTTTTTCAAAAATGTTTCATATCTTCAGAAGTAAGAGTGGTATGTTCATAAAAATTTGTACAGTAATTATACATAGTATGCTAATTAATTACTGAAATTGATAGCTTATTCCGAGCTATTTTCGAAGAGTTATGGTCAAAAAGCGGTTTTTCTTTCAACCCCCTTCTTGTCGTCCCCCAAATGCAAGGGTAATTTAATTTCAACTTGGAAATGTTCGGTGAAGCCTATATTTTGTATGACTAAAGTTAAAGAACAATTGATCACTTATTTCTCGAGCTATATGTAAAAATGTGAATTTTTGAAAGTGTCCGGATACTTTTGGCCACCTAGTGTATAAGAAAAAAATTAGGAGTATAGTAGTGATAACTTACAGAAATAATTCATTTTCTAAGAATGAAGTAGAATATGACAAGGAAAGAAGGGATCTGTACTATTTTGGATTTAGTTGCTAAAAATGTTTGACACTTTCACTTAAAAGCCGTTATGCCGTTGTCGCCGTTATGAAGCTTTATTCTGTATCTTCGAAGTCTCGTAGTTTGCAAATAATCTCAGCTACAAAATTTTGCCATTTTTGTGACATTTTACGGCGAGCACGGATAGCAGGGCATGTGAAGAAGTAAAGGCCCTTTCTTCTTTAGCGTTACACAAAAAGCAAAAAGGTTCGCTTGCCAAGTTGACTCTTTGGAGGTGCTTTTAAAGACAATCGTGCCAGAAAAAAGTCGTAGCATCTTTAAGATCCCATCTCTGGACCTCTCTGGAACATTGCTAACATAAGCACACCAAGGTTTGGAACTATTCTTAATAACATTCTGTAAGATAGAGAAGTGGAGCTTCTCTCTAACTATGGACTTGGTGGAATGATAGGTCAAATCGCTATTATTTATCTGCAAAAGTAACACTCCTTCTTTGCCATCAAATTAGCAGTTCAATTTCCATCTACTCCGCCGCATCATCATGGGCCAGACAACTGTCTTATCAGCCCCTGATAACCGTCAACAGAAAGTCAACATATGCGTTTATGTCTTTAATTTGAGAGAAACAGGAAATTCACAAGCCAGAATAATATTTGTCGAATCTGACAGAATCTCGCCACATTAAAAGGCTCTATCTAATCTGAAAAATATCTTTATTTAAAGTATAATTGACTTTGCTAATTAATAAAGCTCAAAACTATTTCATTTGCATTCAATTGTTTTAAACTGTACTCCAACCTAAAAGTTTGTTACTAAATTGTGTGTATACTTAAGTTGATACTGAATTTCCTTAGCATGTTGATGTCTTTTTTGACCACGCTTGGTTAAAAAAAGAGTTAAAATAAAATATTACCTAATGAAGTACTTTGTAAGCTATGATGTTGTTGCTGAACTGCATTTGTTTACATTAACTCAGTCTTTTTGCGTTCCAGATTTTACGGTCGGACATAATGCGCATTTCGCAGCGCAGGATGGTGTATTGAAATGGAGTTCGATAAAAATTGATGACGATGGTGAATATGAATGTTCTGCGGAAAATGGCGCATCCAAGGCCTTAACGAAACGCATTAAAGTGAAAGTGAATGGTAAAAAAAGTATTCATAATCCTGATAATTTTTGATGCTAACATACCTTTTTTATGTTAACCTCTTTAATGAATGTAATGTGGTATAAACATAATTTATCAGCGTTCGATTTGACAAGGTAAAAGAATGGCTATGATTGTGTGATTATGTAAATGAACAAACTGGTTGAAAATTTATTTTTATCAATTTTTATAACTTAAAATTGATATAAAGTTATTTGTTCAAAACTTTATGTTATAGTTGTGAAATTTTTTTTGCAATTTGAAAGAAATTGAATACAATGTCAAGCATCCAACTTTGCTGTAATTTACAAGGGATGGTATGCTTTTGAAACTTATCGTCGTTTTAAAACTTTATTTTACCTTTGAAAGACATAAACTAAGTTGTAGTTCTAGAAAATGGATTGGTTCCATCTTCAAAAAATTACAAGACAATTACTACTAACGTTAAGTACTTGAAAGAACACAATTTATCGCAATAACATCAATTTAATGAAAAGTGTCACTGAACAAAATAGAGATGTTTCAACTAAAACATGTTATTGTTAAAAATAACTTCTTGCGAAATGTTTTCCATCATGTAAATTCTCATAATGAACGAGCAAAATCGTGCTTTTCACAATAAATTCCATAAGCTATGAAGAACGTTACAGAATCCTGCTGTAAAAAATATGAAAGCACGGTATTTAGACTTTCTAAAGTAATGGTAAGTTTGGGAATGATTTTCTAGCTAGATATATTGTATGGGAAAATTTCTAATTCGTTTATATTCTTCATTAAAAATGTTTATTTTATTAAAATTTCTTTATTACTGAGTTACAGAGTGAATTTTTTATTGTGAAATGACTTTTTTGGAATGCCGTAGAACCTCGATTCACTGAAGTAAATAATATCTTTCAGTAAATCGAAATTTCTGGATAACATATGTACTAAAAAATGCCTGTCAGGGGACAGTAGATACTTAATTCTAGCTTTAAACATGTTCACATTTAAAAAATGGCTACTGCATATGATGAATGCAACTTATCTACTAACACGCAGCTGAATATATACTTCTTAAACTCATGACTTCTCAAACTTTTGAAGAATTATCTGTGTTTTCAATCCTTTTTGTGTGTTTTTAGATAATTTTTGCACTTATGAAGTATGGTTAATAAGGGGAATAGCACTTTTTAAATTGATTTTTTTAGACATCTGTGTTCTGAAAAAGTAATAACAATAATTAATTAAATTGAAATGATTAAAAGACTAAAATACAATGTAGAGAGAGATATTTGATAGTGAGAAGAAAAACAATTTCAATGTTCTCATTTGTTAAATTTTTTTGAAATAACGTAAAACTCCGTTGAAGACTTTTACGAAGTCAATGGAAGCCTTATCACGCAACTAATACTGATACTGTCGTTCAGATTTTGAATTTCATTTTCATTTTCTTGAAAAGTGAATACCCATTTGGGATTTTAATTTTTAGCTGTTTTTGGGTCACTTCTTTTTTGATTTTTTGTAACAGACGAGTTAATTATATGAATTAGTACATTCATGTGAATTCTTTTATGCACTTTGTGTTTAATTTTTTTTCATAATGTATTGCACAGACCTTGGTTAACCATTTTACAATTTTAAGATTTAATTTTATTTGTTAAGAAATTCTATGATTATTTAGAGCTGTAGTCTTTTTAAAGTGGTACAAACATGTCATATGATGAAAAATTTTGTCTATTAAATATAAAGTGGCAAATACTTGTTTTTGTTACGTAAAGAAGTATAAAACCCGGTGTACTTCTCTGCCGCGGAGCAATTGTTACAATCCCGAATGCTTATTTATATTTGACGTTTGAAAATGATGCCATGTATCACTTCTTAAAAATATGAAGGCTGCCTGCAATTGATCAGCGACTTCTTTCACGTGCTTCCCTATTCAGTATCTCACCCCAAAGGTCCCAAAACTCAAATTTCAATTTACTTCCGACCGATCTTATCTTTAAAAAGTCTTGATGATATAGCATCTATACGTGTGCTGTAGTCAGGGACGTCATTTCAAGTTTTTTCAGGGGGGGGGCAAAGGGTCCAAACACAATGTAATTTCATTGGAAAACATCCAAAACGACGCCCACTTATATGTAAATACAATGATTTCTCAAAATCAGGGGGGGGGCAGTTGACCCCCTCTGACCCCCCTAAATGACGGGCCTGGCTATAATATAAATGTATTACTAGCAGTACACATTTTAAACGAGTACATCAAACGTTACTGTATTTTTAATGCTCCAAGTTAACTGTTGTAGAATGCGAATGAAATGAAGAAAAATAAGAGCATTTTCTTGCTGGTGTATTTTTTCATAATTGAGACCGTGTTACAGGTAATATAATAGCGGACACATTATTTTTATGTTTTTATACTTAACATTCTTCTCTTACGCTTAGTGAGAAGTTGTTTCTTTTAATTTAAAATGTAGCCGATGTGTGGCGCTGTAATCGTAACCAAATATCAAGCATCTCGGCAACGCCATGATATACTTTGTTCAGAATGTGTTATGTGTTAACGAGTCCTTTTTTTCATAACAATTATTTATATACATTTCCAAACCATGTTTTGACTTTAGAAGTTCAATGTGTGACTACACTTAGTTCTCTACATGTGTAAAAAATACAAGCATGGCCCCTTATCTGGATTACATCTCTTTATTGTGGATCACAACAATTTCTCTTCAAAATTTAGGAATTGACGCAAGAGGTAAGTTTTTTCCTATAAGTGTCTCTTTTAGTATGTATCACTCTTGAAAGAAATATTATTTAAAAGATTACACACATTTGTGTTTTTTAACTATTTAACTTCGCTGCTTCCCTTTTACAAATGTGAAATTTATTAATTTTTGTATTTGCGAACTGTTTAATTTAATTGTTTATTTTTATTTTTCATCTTTTATAAACAACTAAAGCTTAAGTTTTTTTTTTTTTGCTTTATGAATAGCAAAACATTAATAAAACTACTACTATTTCGTATCTAACTTTAGACTTTTTCTTTAAATCAATTATGAGAGTATTACTACCGAATTGGCGCATTCGATTTGTTTCATTTATTTATGTACAGATTTATTTTATTTGGATTTGATTTTAGAAAAGAAACTAGAGATTAAATCTTTTATATTTTAGAGCGGATCTAAATAGTTTTGCTTAAAAATTTGAAACTTTCATACTGTTATAATATTTTTTTCAGCAGAGAAAAAGTAAGAATAATTGTTTCTTATTTTTTTTTTTTCAATCTTAAAATTAGCTCTTTTTTTAATTTCAATAGAAGTCACAATTACGTATCTTGAGCTTTTTCTTCTATTTTAAAACTAATTCAATATAAAATCTCTGAAATATATCATGTTGCTATAATTTAAAAATGTTATTAACTTGTGCATGTTTAAAGTTAAAGCTGAATTATTTTTCCAAGTAGATGCGCTGAAAATTAAGAAGTTTAATTTTCAAGAAAACCTTCTGGAAGGAGATATGGCTTCAGTTGCTTGTTTAGCAGCTTCTAAAGTGTACCCTATAACTTACCAGTGGATGAAAAATGGAGAAACAATATCCAAGAAAGTCAGTCACATTCGTTTCAGCAACACAGATGAACTTTCTGCCCTAATTATAGATCCAGTTACTCCTGAAGACAGTGGAAACTTTACATGTTTGGCAACAAACTCTGAAGGAACTGATACTTATACAGCTGTTTTAAGAGTCAATGGTAATTCCTTTATTTATTATCATTTTTAGTCAAAGTAATGCGTTTGTTTATAATAATATTCAAGTCCATGCTTTATTTTTTTCTTTACTTTTATTTTTTCGACAATGTTTATAAACTAACAAGACAAACAATCAAAAATGATAAATGTTTGAAAACTTTCATAAAGCATAAAGATTATCTAACATTTACTAATAAATTCACAGTTCTCCAAATTTTGCTTTAATTTTGTACTAAAATACTAAGCATTTAGCAATGGCAGTAAAACTAAACATTAGAAAAAATAACTGTTTTGCATAATTATGTCACAAAATAAATAAAAAGTGCGTTAAATTAAGTTAAAAAGCTCACATACAGGAACTATAAATAATATTTATCCTACCCGCGTATTAAATTAAAAATTTTCTTATAATAACGATTATTAAATAAAGTTTTTTATTTTAACATTGAGCGCTGTTAAGAAAAAAATAAGTTAAAAGGTTTCGTTTAAGTATTACAATTTACAACAATATATTTGACTTCATATTAAAATTTCATGCACATTATGCATAGATAACTTTTTTCCGGATGACTGATTCGCCTATTGCTGTATACCCCAAATGATTTCGATTCTTTAACTTTAATTTTGTGTGCTGTTTTGTTTCGAATTTGAAAAGAGAGAGTGCACGTACCGACTACCGTAGAATGACTGCCAGGGTCTTTTCGTAAGCCGGCAATCGGAGTCGGTGTCCAAATTTATTCAAGACACCAAAACATTACATACAATAAAAATAGTACTAGACAAATAACAGGGTACAATACAAAAACCGCCAGACAAAGGACTTACAAAAACACAGAGATATGAAAAGATGACAATACGAAACAAAGATAATATTAATAAATAAATAAATAAATAAAGGCAAATTCACTAAGTGAATGAAAAGGTGTGCGCAAAAATATTACGGGCTAAGATTACGTGTCGGACGGAAGATTGTATAAAAGGGGTAGGTGAGAGAAATTTAATCAGAAGATGTCATGCATAACAAAAGAATGAGTGATTAAGTTTGAATTTTAGTTTAGGTCGGGGAAGAGCAGGGTCCTGTTGGCTTCAAGAAAGTTTAATAGATTTAACATGCCTCTGTGAGCTTTAAGGTCAATATGGGAGAGGACTTTCCAGTTGTCTCTAATGTTTTGATTACTATAGGGGAAGTGGTGGACTCTGGTGTGTGCGCAGGAGAGTAGGTAGTGTTTTAAATCTCCAAATCACCACAGATGCAGTTTGGAGAAGGGAATAACTTATGTCTGGAAAAGTAATCATGGGAGAGGCCATGTCCAGAATAGAATTGATTCAGGGTTTTATTTGCCAACAGAGTGTTGAAAGAAGGGGTAGGGAAAAGATCAAAAGTCCATCTCACGGAGGATTCATTTGTCCAATATTCTTTCCCGAAGTAGAGGAGATACTCACGGAGGATAGATTTCAAGAGGGAGATTGGGAGCGGAAGGGAAAAGTTTTGGGGTTTTGAAGTCGTTTCAAAGGCAAGCTTATCGGCCGTTTCGTATTAGTGAAATCGTTTGCAAAATTATAACTTTTTGAAACATGAAATGGTCAACTATAGAGAATAGAAGTTCGGGGGGGGAGGGGAAGCAACGCTTTAAAAACCAAAAAGGCTGAAAACCTGCTTCAAAACCAGACTGCATTCCTTGATTCCGAATGTTTTTTCTTTTACAGAAGCACACACAAATTCAACTTTTTTTTTCTTGCATGTGATTTGAAATTTTGTAACGACGGTTCTTAGATACTGTTACGGATTCTGAAGAACATCCACTAGAGAACGCTCTGTAGAAAACACTTTTTGCGCGGATTTTATTTAATGAAATAAAACAACCGATAGTATTTATTTATTCATTTTGGCTGTTAATATATTTTACTGTAAGGTCTCTGTAAGTTAATTTTTAAGCTGTTAGGAAATAAGTTAATTTTATTTCAAAGAACTTTTTTTTTTTTTGCAAATAGAACTTGAACTTTTACAAAAAACGAAAAACTAATTCAATACACTTATTTTGTGTTCATGATTTTTTGTGGCCTGAGGTTTAGTAGGGTGTAAAAAAACCGATCATTAATGCAAAACATTTCTTCTATTTTGCAGCCCCTCCTCGCTGGACGACTTTACCGAATGATATTGTAACTACATTGGGCGATTCTGTGATGACTTATTGTATTGCTGTTGGTTCTCCTGAGCCACGTATTAGATGGATTAAGCACAAAAGTAAGCACAGTTTTCTTTTCTGTGAACAAACTCATGCTAATGCTATTGATTGTGAGCTTTAACGTATTGATATTGAAACTGTTTTTACAACAGTTTGTTAGTATGGCGTACTTTTCTGTTATTAGTTTGTATTAATATTTTGCTGAAGTTTTGGAAAAACATTTAATTGTAATTTAAAGAAAAAGTTACTCGGTTATAAATATCCGCAGGTTCTGTTTGTTAGTTTTTGTAGATATTCATAAAATCCTGAAATAAATTGAGATTATGAGGCAACATTTGTGGGGAAAGCTTCCTATATTTGTGGGGTAGGTTGGTTTCTGCTCAACTCCTCTTTCACGTAGGACTACCTATCGTAGGAATACTTATTTCCTTAACATTGATATCAATAAGCCTTGACTCATTTTATCAAATGCTTTTCTATGTATTTTGTTACGATATATGATCTATTAGCAATAGTAAGAGGTTCATAACTGAATTCAGTATTTAAGATGTCATAAAATTTAAAATATTTTACAAAATTAAAACCTCTTTACATTGACTAAAAGAGGCTCAATGGAGGTATTTAAAAAACGCGATGAAAAATTTTCTAATTCAGGAAAATAAGCGGATTATTGCAAATATACTTTTAGACCTAATACTTACCAGATGCAAAGCAAGATAGACAAGAGTTGCACTGCAAAAAAATAAGTTGTTTTTATAGTATAATACTGAAAACAGAGGTTTCAGGTTAAAACTGTAGAAGTACACTAATAAACTGTAGAACTAGCTATTTTACAGTTTATTACTGTAAATTAGCAATTTTACAGTTTACTTCTGTAAAGATAACAATTTTTATAGTTTATTAGTGTAAACTTAGTTGTATTATATTGTAAAAACAACATTCATTTTTTACAGTGTGGTACTGGTTAACTGTTGACTGCAATGTTCTCAGATCTTATTGAAAATAAGTTCTTCTGATATTAAACAGGTTCATTGCAATTTTGATCGTGTTTTGTCATTACTCGATGGTTTTCGCGAAACTAATGAATTTATGTTGAGTAAGTACCGCGCTAAAAATCGTTTTTCTGAAGTCAGAAGAATATTAATTTCATACCTTTTTACTGTCGCCGATATCATCATGTCACTAAATGTTCTCATATAATCTTAACTGAAACCACCAATAACCTTTTTGGTTTAAATCAACGCTAGGAAAAGTCTATGCGGCAAAAAAATTACTAATAAAGTGAGGCAATTTTTAAGAAGCAATTAAAAAAGAATTATTCATCAGAAAACTAAAACTCGTGGAAGTAAAAAGAAATAAGTTAAATGGGATATATGTGTTAATTTCATTAGCAACTGGTAGGTAGCATAAAATATGCACATTATGAGTTCAAACTATAGATATTCCTAATTAGTTTTCGAAAAAAAAACCCGGTTAAGTCAGCCAACTGATTCTTCATTATAACTACGTAGCTACTTAAATTAATATTAAAATGATAAAAGCTGTATTTCAGCCACGTATAACTTGCTTAAGGTAAATTTTCTTCGAAGAAAATTTTAATGGAAATAACTTTCTTTCCAGATGATAAACGTTTTGAAAATACTCAAAAAGGAAGTTCAGAGTTAACATCAGAATTATCAACCAATAGTAGCATCTTAAAAATTCCATCTATTTCTTACGAAGATTCTGGATCTTACGAATGCGAAGCTGATAATGGTGTTCCTCCTCGTATTAAAGCGAACTTTACCATAACAATCAGAGGTAAAAAAGGCATTACAAACCTGGTGTTTTCAAACATAAATCAGCACAAGTATTTATTATTTACTTTTATCTTTATTTAAGTTGTTTTCAGAATGACTTAATATTATTTTCTTTCATCTGTATAAGTAATATAATCACTTAGCCTGTGAACGTCTGGTTCTAGTTAAATGGTTGGGTGTCAATAAGCTCATTGGCCAAGCAACTTTGTTCCTTTAAAATGAAAGAATTATTCTCTTTCATTTATTAGTTTCGCTCTTTTTTATAAGACGGATTAACTTTCCAGTAAAAAATTTGTGTATCGAAAAATTTAACTTGAAGAAAACCTATGCATTATAAATGTTTCACTAAGCTTGATATTTTGTTTACTAATAGAATTTTTCAGAAAAACTAAGTAACGATTTTTAATGATCATTGACATGCATCGAGTTTACAAATACTGAGTAGCTTAGTAGTACTTATCCTTGAATACTAATTCATTTTAATAACATTTCCTGATTGTCAATACAATTTTATAACATTTACACATTGTTTTTCTTCTTTGTGTATTCGTGGTGTTCCGCTGTACCTAATACTTACGGAAGAAAAAAACAATAAGAAGCTTATAAATATTTAAGCTGCTGACGGAACGTTTAAAAAAGTAGTTTAGAGCAGAATGGGTCCCATTCTTGTCTTAATTTCATAAAACACTTTTGTATAAAATAATGCACCGCGAAGAAAGGCTACAATGTTGCTATTCAAGAACCTGATGTTGGTGCTGTTAGCAAGTAAAATAGTTTTAAGTATTCCTGTATGTGTCTTATCATTTCTACATCGACACTATGTACATGCCCGTGATTTCGGATTTTTCCAAGGGAGAGGGCCAGAAGGTGCAAACTCAATGTGAATTTCATAAGAAAAATTCAAAAACCACGCCCACTTTTATGCAATGGTTCATTATATTCACAAAAAGATTCACTTTTACGTGAATTATGTTTACTTATGTACGTAACTTTGACTTTGAATGTAAAATTATTTAGATTTTTTTTGGATAAATAATATCTGAGTTTCTTTTGACTATTTATTATCATTCAATAAAATATTTCGACTCAATCACCTTGTTTTTGATAAAACATATGAGTTATTTTAGTTTGCCTTCCCTATATCAAGTGCATTGTTAACCAAATTTTAAACTATGATACGAAAGTTTTTCATTTGAAATGTCATTTATTTGTGGGTGTTTTATTTTATTACTGACATCCTTACTAATTAGAAGTGATATATTAATTACGAAAAAATTTCAATGCGCAGTAATTGTAAACATGTTTTCAGAATTTTGTTATATTTCAGTGTTCTTTATGCACTTACAAAATATGAAACATCTACACAGGTCTTTTAAGTTTTTTTACGAACATTTACAAAACGTCAAATGTAAAAATATGCTTAAAAAATTGAAACTATGTATTTGTAGATTAATGACTTAGTTTAACAATCTTAGCCAGTGAACTGCAACAAAAACAGTTTAAAACATGTAGTAAAACTGATTCAAGATTGCTAGCATACAAAACTGCATGCAAGAAAAGTTTCACTCTGATCTTGTCACTTTTGTTTCACTCCGATATTTCTTAAGGATTAGAAATGCAGAAAATTTTGATTACATTTAAGTCCGTGTATGATTTTAAGAACCTTTAATAAATATGAAATGTGGGAGATTTCCATCAAGTCTGCTGAAGATTTCCTGAATTGAAAAATGTTGGACTTGTACTGTGACTTGTACTTTCAAAGTTGCAGTTCTCACAATAGATTCTTGTCTGAAAATGCTATGTTGTTGTTTCTAAAAAAACAAACTTTTACTATATTCATTCATTTGTAAATATTAAATATTTAATATTACATGGTTTTTTCATTTAATTTTTATTAAAAGGGGAACGACTAAACGTTTTTGGGACAGTAAACTTGACACGTCTGTAAGGTTGATTCCCCTTGTACAGCATGATCGAAACAAGTGCTGTAGAGTTGCAACCGTGCAACTGCCATTTTGCCAGTCATATGCAACTAGACAAGAGTACAGAATAGCAAAAAAGATTACCCTGATGTTAAAACTGAAATTGCTATGCACTTAATATATTAGTGTTGATTTCAAGTATGATGATAATCAAATTAAGCCTTATTTTGTTGTATTTTCTATATGATGTATATTTTTTGTCTCAACCTCTCCCCCCCCCTGCCCCTTTGGTAAGGGGACCACTGGCCCAATCTTAAGGACTTAATCATAAATCCGTATCTGCCGTTGCTCGCTTTAAGTGCTCAATAACATTGCTATTGATGAATGTATTTTGTTATTTTACTTATTCGTTTATATACTTAATTCTTTGAAAACAATACAACTGCTAGCAACAACGTTAGAAATATACTAAACATAGAATATGGTAACAAAATCATTTTCATGCAAAATGTGTTCATAATGTTTCATAAAAAAATGTGATTTTTTCTTTTTTAAATACATAATTTAGAAACATGCTTTACTGCCTCCACCCCTTCTATTAATATGAATGTGCAAAATACTTGCACTTTATCATAATTTGAGTATGATATTATTGTAATGTAAATATGGGATGAAATATATATCCTAGATCCATATTCGCAGTTATGTAATGGCTTTATTAGTTAAGTAAAAATAGCTGTTTAGTTTTGCGAAAGTTTGTAAATTTAAGGCTTATTGAATAATAAACAATTGATCTTTTTACTATACATTTGACAGGAAATTTTAGTTAAGAATGTTGCCAAAGTGTGGCGCTGCAATCTGATCTTTATATTTTGTTGAGTAACGCCATGTTATCGGTCTGACGTGTTTTCTCACTTCTCTTTAAAAAGAAGAATATATGAGGTATATAGCATTTACTTAACATACTGTGAATATATACTTACAGAATTATTAAGATTGTCAAATAAAACCGCATTGTCAAATAAAAATGATATTTTTGCCAAACAAGTATTTTCTACAGTGGTGCACAGTGATATCAAGCATACTTTTATTTGGAATAAGCGTATCGGGTAAGTTTACTGTTATGTATTTTCATATAAAAAAATTCAGCTTAAGTTTTTATCAGAAAGCAATTTAAAAATGGTTAACTGTATTCGACATGTTTATTATTGTACTTTTAATTTGTTTTACTATTGAACTTATCATACTCTCAAACGCGTAAAATACAAATGAATTTTGCACGGCGTATAGTTTTAAACAATGTTAATCAAAAATTTTTAAAGATACTGCACAAATCCAAATTCTAACACTATATACTACATCATAGTTATCTTTTATTCATCAGATGCTGAGCTGTTTAATTTAGAGAAAGAAACTATGCTCAATAGTGCAATTGTTACATGTTGTTTTTAAAGATCAGCTAATAATAAGCCATGAATTTTATATACAACTTTAGTTATAGCTGCTAATATATTTTTTAAAAACTACAATTTTGTGAAACATCGTGCTCTGTAATCAACCTGCTGCGCCTTAGTTTATAAAATACATTTTCGTTAAATAAAAATGTAATGAATATGATATCATATGACACATTATTTATTGCACTTTCATGGGGTATTTTAATGATTATTTATTTTTTCAAATATATTACATTAATAAGTAACCGATTTTATTAATTATTTTGAGAAGAAATTCAAAAGCAGCAATGAATGTATCATCCTCTTTTTTTTTCTTTCACGTACCCTTTGAATTTTTATAATGAAAATTACTGTCTGATTTTTCAAAATTTAATGCTTTCTTATTCAAATGTGAGCATCTATATATGCACAAGGATTGGATAAGGATACTATTAGTTTTTGCTTTATAGCCAAAAATTTCATTTAGGCATTACTTAATGATGAGCAAAATTTGTTTTTAAATTTATGGATAGTTACTGCTTCCAACATCGATAGAAGAAATTTCTTCTTTCCCTAAGCTATAGTTACGCAAGTTGATTTATTCTTCTGCTTCTTTTTTTTTTTTTAAAGAAAATTAAAACCACATCATATGACTTATAAAAAGTGACATTTTGCTTCTATTATACCAGTCATACAAATAAGCACATAGCTGTTTGAGTTACTAAATCGTGTACATTTTTTATTTTTATTAAGTTAAGTTTAAAAAAAAATTCATTTTTAAAGTTCTAATATCAAAAATTCAAAAATATTGATCAGCATCCATTTCGAAAAACAAATGAAAAAATTAACAGTGAAGTCTTAAGTACCACAGAATTATAACTTTGATCACATTGAAAAAGTCTATGATACATTAGGCAGTTTTATTGTAAAAGTACTATTAAATAAGGTGAGATGTAATGTAGACATCCAACAACTAATTTCGGACGTATTCCTTTTATTCAAAAGGAATGAATTACTGCGAAATTAAAACTGTTTTTTTCTTCGAAGAATCAATTTTAGTTTAATTTCGCTATGTTTTCTTTTGCTTGTAATGCAAAACACAACATCTAAACGAAAAAATAACTAGCATGTTATGAAAAGTTAAACAAAATGCCCACGTTTTTTTAAAATTAAAAGCAAAAATTGAACAAATAATTTTATGATAGGTTCATAATTAGGTTAACATTTCTTTGCAGATTCTCCAAAAATTCAGAAATTCAATTTTCAAGATAACATAAAAGAAGGAGATGTTGCTTCAGTTACGTGTTTGGCAACGTCCGCAACAAAACCTATTCATTTTCAGTGGTTCAAAAATGACAGAGAGCTTTCATATGAGGCAAATAATGCTAAAATTGAAGGTGGTACTAGCCATTCCGTCTTAGTATTTGACTCCGTTAAACTCTCAGATTTCGGAAACTATACTTGCATTGCAACCAGCCCATCTGGAAAAGATGAATACTCAGCTCAATTAAGCATAAAAGGTAAGTCCTTTTTGCATGTAAAACTATTTATTTCTTCATATCTGTAAAAAGAAAACTACATTTTATGCAGACTACTTTAACCATTTGAGTACTTAAAATTTTTTCCACAGTTAACTGACTCGATAACTTCAGCATTTTTATTTCCTTTACCTCAAGAGATAAAAATAACAAAAATAACAGATTTTATTATGTGCCAAATTTAAAGAGAAAATTAAACATTTTGGTATTCTGATTAATTTCAGTCTTAAAATCATTTGCTTGTAATTAATTCCATTAAATTAAAAAAATAACATCCTTTAAAATAGGTTCATTTTGATTTAATACAAGCATATCTGCTTCAAATTTTTACTTAAGCGCATAGTTGTATTTATAGTTACAAAAATAAATAAAATCAAACCGCTTTCATGTGCGCATAATTTGCGTTGGAAGTTCTTCCTACAGATTTTGTCCGTACAAATCCATCTATTAGTTTTAGATGTATTGCTTAAATTTAATTCCGAAAGTAAGTGCTAATAAAAGTTTTTGTCTAATATTTGTCCAATACTGAATGAAAAATATTCCACATTAAAAAAATGCGTGGAAAAGAGGTGTCCTAACCGAGAACAGTCAAACGAAAAGATTGCATTATTCTAAAAATAGTTATATTTTAGGAAACCTCAGACGAAACATTCGACAAGACTCCATCTCAAATTCCTACTTTCAAACGTAGTGCTTTTACAAGTTCCGTTTCTATGCATTGAAATTTTATTCATTTTACTTTTTTTTTCCTCTTGGCCTATACGAACTGTTTTGTTTGTTATATATATCTATATACAGGGTGTCCACTCCAATCGTGGACCAATAGCTAATTTCTAAACCGTTAGAGATAAACATAGAGTTTATTTAGGAAAAAATCTCCAAATTAGGAAAGGAATTTTGGGTCCATTTAATATTTTTCAAAAAATCAAATTTTGAAAGAGTTACGAAATTTAAATTTTTATACAGCCCCCCAGTCCTATCAATCATATTTAGTAAAACATTCTTGACACTGTAACGTTTAAAACTAAAAAAAAATCACTCTTCTACGACAAAAATTGACCGAGTTATGACGTTTTGAAAAATCAAGATTTTGAAAGATTTCGCATACGGTCCCTTAAGCGATCGCTCGATGACGTCATGAAATAATGTAAAATCTTGATTTTTCAAAACGTCATAACTCGGTCAATTTTTGTGGTAGAGGAGAGATTTTTTTTTAGTTTTAAACGTTACAGTGTCAAGAATGTTTTACTAAATATGATTGATAGGACTGGGGGGCTGTATAAAAATTTAAATTTCGTAACTCTTTCAAAATTTGATTTTTTGAAAAATATTAAATGGACCCAAAATTCCTTTCCTAATTTGGAGATTTTTTCCTAAATAAACTCTATGTTTATCTCTAACGGTTTAGAAATTAGCTATTGGTCCACGATTGGAGTGGACACCCTGTATATATTCCTAAATAAAGCGTTGTCTTAAATCCAACATAATAATTCAGTATTAAAACAAATAACAGAACAAGTATAATGTAGATTTTTATTTAAAATACTATGAACTGTTTTGATTTTGAACTTAATATTTTAGCTTCTCCTAAATGGGAAATAGAACCTGTGAGTCTAGTAACCAAAGTCGGAGATTCGATTACGGTCACGTGCGAAGCATCGGGATCTCCGAAGCCAAAGATACTATGGAAAAAAATCTCAGGTAACAGTAATTATACAAGAAGTTTGTCATTTTTCAGAAGGAATGTTGGTAATATTGTACTAATAGTCACACGAATGAGCTAAAACTTATTTCCTTATTTTCATGAATGAAGTGTGAAAAAAAATGTGTAACGTTACTTCGTAAAAGCGGTGGCATCATCGCAGTTACCTTAAATGCAATGGAGTAACTGAACTAATAAAACTGCCGTAGCGTCTTGAGAAATGTAAAACATTACAGCAGTGCCACACTTTTACGAAGTAATGTTACACAACTATTTTAGTGTGATTATAAAGACAAGTTATCACTTTTACTACTTTTAGACCATCTCTTTTAATTAAAGAGTACTGAACTATTTTTTTAAATAGAAAACAGAAAGTGTCACTTTTAGTTCCTTAGCTCTGAACACATTTGCTAATAAAGTAATTTCACTATAAGCGTCTAATGAAGAATGTTTACTATAATAAAAAAGGGGACAATTTAGCACCTTGTTTTCTAAAAATATTTTCATTATTCCTTTTTTAATGACTAAAGAAGTTGTTAATGAATTTATTTCGGAAGACGTGCTGTATATTTGTTTACAATATATTCTCAAATTCTGGTTTGACCCATTTGCAGCTTAAAAGTTCAAATTTGTGCTTTTATTTTGAGTTTTGGATGACGAGCTAGTTTTTTTTTTTTGCTTTTATACAACGTTCGACTAACTACAAATCAGTTTGAAAGACTATCCACATTAGAGATGAGTTCGGGCTCATTTTTGAGAGCCCGGCCGTCCGTGCCCGAAAACTTGTTACCGAGCCAGGGTAATATTTTTTTCAATCAAAATCCTAGTCCTCCTGTACCCGTTTTAAACTCTTTTATATCAAAAACCAAGCTCACTACATTCTGACATGGTTTAATGAAATGCTTGTCAGACTCTACTGAAGTTTTACATCAACTAAAGAAAGGTACTTATACTGCAACTGTGATTTGCTCAAAAATCTTTTTTTATTATTTTTTTAATTTTTTTCATGTCTCTCTTGATGAAGTATGTTTTGTTAAATATTCTTCATCCACATAAGTTTGTAAAATTTACCAAAATGCTCCACTTAAAACGCACTACTGTATGACATATTGTAATAGAAATTTCAAACAAACGAAAAATAAATCTGAATTTATTTTCCGTTTTTTTTTCCTCATTCCCAAGAGAAAGATTGTTGAAAAAAAGCTAGAAGACATAAATTTTTAACCATCAATAATAGTAATATATTTTTCAAAAAATCTTTTATCTTATTAATAGAACCCTGCAAAAATAAAATTTTATTGGTAATTATATCTTTGAACAAACAACAAAAAATGTGTAAAATGAATTACGGCAAAGTTTGGATTCCGGGCATTTGAAATTATGAAGGCAGAAAAAAATGTGATTATCAATAACGAAATCTTTAACCGCGAGCACATCACTTATCAGTAAGTAGTATATGAAGTTGGTGATTGGACTGTTAAACAGTTAGAAGGATAGTTTAAAAAGTAGTTAAATTATTTCACCTGCAATACATTTTGTGATAATATATAAAAGGATAATCTAAATTTCTGAATATTATGAAAACTTTTAAGAGGCCTGCTTGTTTTCTAAAGTATATGGACATTTGAGAGTTATTGAAGTAACCGTGCGATAATATAATTTATCTAGAGTTTTTGAAAATAAAAAAGAGCCGCTTGTTATTAATTTTCTTCTTGTTTAAGAATGCTCCTAAAATCCTATTCCATTTTTGTCATCATTTTCTTTCTTTATTCTCCAATATCTTCATATGGCAATCTCTGTATTTCCAATAGACGAATACTCATTTTTAAGGTATCTTTTCTTTTTGTTCTTTTACTGCCTTTTCTTTTTTTTTTCCTTTGTTCAGTTTTTGTTGTATTGTTTCTGTGTTCACAAAAAACTATGTTTACCGTTGAAAGTGTGTGAAATCCGAAAAAATATATATATAACATATATCTACTTGTTTTTTTTAAGACTAAAAAAAACCTTTAAAAAGATTTTAAGATACCTTGCCTTTGACATTTTTGCCTCTGAAATTCTACCTAAAATGATTTCAGTGCTTGCATTAAAATTACGTTTTGTTTCCTGGTCATGTTATGATTTTTCACTATTGGCATCATTCATATAATTGATAACAAAATTTATTAACTAATTTATTAATTAATTATTAATAGTATTAGAGTTTTGTTTGTTATCTTAAAAAAATTGTTTTTTCTATCTATAGCGGATAAACCTACTATCGTAACTTTTTTTTGTCATTTCATTCTTAATAACTAGTCTGCAGTAAAAAGTACAAATACTTATCCATCTTGACCTTTTTTTTAAAGAAATTTGAAAAAAAAAAAAAAAATAATAATAATTTTGCCTTTTTTATGTAACAATAGCATTTGTGCAAATTAACTTTCGAGAAAGTTTTCGTTCTACAGAATAAAATTAAGTAATATTTTTTGTATTCCTTTTTCTGGTTAGGAGACAAAGAAAACAAAATTCTGGATTACCCTCTCGAAAGTGCTGAAGAAAAAAATACAGGAATTTTAAAAATACAATCTGTATCCTCATCAGATTCTGGGATATATGAGTGCATTGCTGACAATGGAATCGGTCCTAGCATCAAAAGCAATTTTAGTATTTTGATACAAGGTATGAAAAAGTATACATGTTTTTAACAAATCGTCTTAGCTTATAACTTGTTTTGTCAAAAAAAGTTATCCTTTTATTACCATAAGGTATATTTTTTCTGCTCTAAATGTACATACAACTACATAGGTTTTAGTATTTTTTTCCCCTGTTACTCAAAATGTGATTTATATATAGAAGAGTGCAACTGTATTTTGGTAAAGTAATTAAATAAAGCTGTTTGGGTGTTTGTTCTATCACTGAATGGTTTGAGTACTACATTATTTAAATATACTTTTGAAATATTCTAACTAAGCAGAAAAATGTGTTTTCTATTGAAACAACTTTTTTTTTTTTTGAGAAGCATTACAATGACGCAAGATTTATTATTTAAATAACACAACATGTTTTAATCATCGCAAAAGAAAAAAGAAATCACTATTTTACGCAGCTACAAGGCTTTATATTCGGCATAAGTGAAAATAAATTTTAGATTTTCTTTCTTAGTGTAGTGTAAACATGGCGTGACAATGCCTGTTTACATAAATTTCAAGTTTAATATTTGGGCTACACTGAAATTGAAATTGAATGTTTCACTTCTTTTTCATTAAAAACTTTTTTCATTTTTCAGGAAAAAAATGAAATAACTGCTGTAGTAGTAATGAAAACCGTCAATTTAATAGGCATTTAAAATTGTATTGCATTATATATTTTTCCCTTTATTTATTGCATTCTGTTGCAATGTTGTTTTATAAAACAAACATGTTTAAACCGAATATTGTTTTTCGATGCTGTAAAACTATTACAATCTCTAAAATGCTATTTCTCTATGAAATAAATCATTTATAAGTCATTATGCAATGAGAACTTTTCTTTCGAAATATTTTAGTACGAAAACAGGCCAATATGTGGCGCTATGCATCTGCGAATCCGACTACTCAAGTTTTCTAAACGCCATGTTACTAAAAAACTGCCGCTGCAATTGGTAGTGTTCAATATAAAGATGTATCGTTTGTTTTTAGCAAAGAAAACGTGTGCGTGAGTGTTTAAAAACCTCTCACTTTCAAAATGATTTCATGCTTTTTGCTTCTGCTGTCAAAACGTACTTGCTTTGCTGCAACTCAATTTCTAGGATTAATATTTTTGCAAGTTCTGGTGATTCATGCAAAAGGTGAGTTCTATAATTTTGTGCTTCAACTTTTGATTATTTTTGGCATTAGGTTTTCTATAAATATTACCTAGCTTATACAAAACCCAATATACAATAGTAGTATATTTAATATAAAGGTGGATCTTTTTATTACTCTGAATTTTGATAAAACAGTAAATAGTACCGTTTCTGGATTCGGATATTTTAAGAGTATGTTTTTGTTTGCATACATTATCCTTTTCAATATTGTAATAAACAAAATGTTTTAAAACTGTTTATTTACTATAACAATCATTTACTATAAATTGTTCCCAGATATATTATTTATCGCTTAATCGTTATGTAAAAACTGATCTGAAAAATATGATGTTAATTCATAAATATTTATAAAAAGAAAAAAAATACTATTTCATCCACATAAAAAATTAAATTTTTTAGCACAATGCTCTAAAACTAAGTTGCTAGTTTAGTATAGTTTATCTCCTACGACATTATTAGGCTTTATGTTTCACCCTTTTGGATATAAATTGGTACCCTGTATGTAGGGGCGGTCATTAGAGAGAGGTATTTAAAGTCACATATTAAAATATATACTCAGATACAAACTTAATTTATTGTATTTTCCCATACTTAATGAAATTTGAAAATTTTTATATATGATATATATGCTTTATCATCAATCTAAATTAGGTAACAAATGATCATTTGCACTTGAATCCAGCTTAATTGAAAATATTTTAGATTAATTTATCTATTTTACTTAAGTCAAAATTATATACGACGGTAATTTTTCATTTATTTATTTTTGTTTTTAATACACTTTCATAGATGGACCAAAAATCAGAAAGTTTTCTTTTCCTGAGAATATTGTTGCTGGTGAAACTGTGTCCATCACGTGCTTTGCTATGACCAAAGTCAAACCGATTGAATTCCGTTGGTTGAAGAACGAAAAAAGCTTGAATGAACGAGAGGATAATATAAGAATAGATACTGCTAATGAAGTGTCCGTGCTAATCATAGACCCTGTAAAATCGAAAGATAATGGAAATTATACGTGTTCGGCATCTAACACGGAAGGAAGTGATGTGCATTCTGCTACACTAGTAGTAAAAGGTATGCTTGAGAAATAGGTAAACATTTAGTATCATTTACTTTGTAATTTAATAGTATTTAAGTATATTTTATTTTTCAACACTAACATGTCTTTGGTGCATCATTGAATTTTTTAATTGTCAAGATGAATTGAGTTTATAATAATTTGGTATTCTTTTGAACATTTATTAAATGCATCAAATTGTTACATACCACATAGTGTTCAGTTGAGTAATTAATGTATTTTATTACATGTCAGTGTTGAATTTAAATTTAGTGAAATAGTGCATACAAATTAAATACAAAAAGTAAAGTAAAAGTCTCGTTTAAGAGAAAAAATATATAAGATATATTCAGCATCTTAAAATGGAATTTCCTTTCATTGTTATTTTTAACCTTACATTACATATTTGTACTTATATTTTCTATCTGCGTAGTAGTTAATGGAGGCACCATACGCTAAAAAAGTAATTTTCCAAGAAATATACTATTGAATCAAATAATTTACATTAACTACCATCTACTAATATAAATATTGTAAGGTTTTACTGCAATACCAAGATTAAATTCACGAGTCATTAAATAAAAAATACTGGTTCAAGGCAGTTAATGACTAAATTATTGAAAATTGAAGTACAATGCAGTACTAAAAACGCAACGTAGGTTGAAAATTTTTAACAATAAATTAATTCATTGTCAATTATTAATTTCATAATCCGTTTTATTGATTATATTCGCTTTTTCCACATATTTAAAAGCTCTGTAAATTTTTTAAAATATTAATCCTTATTCCATAGTGCTTTGGGTTACATTCTTATATGTTTCCCTAATCTGAAAAGGAATAATTTGCAACTGATAAAAAGGAATCAAAATATAATTGTTTGAAATTAGCATTAGGTATTAAGGTATTAAGTCAGTCCAAGTGAAAGGCAATGCAAAACCGCGGTTTTGAAACTATGTTTATGTAAGCTATGTTAAATTTAATAAACTTGATAACGAGGTAAATTTTAGAAAATTTAATATAAATTAGAATTTGTTGTTGTTTTTTCTTTAATTAGAAAAAAAAGTTTAGAGCTAGTTGGAAAAAAAATAATTTATTCAAAGTTCTATTCCAGCTAGCCCGAAGTGGCTGCAACAGCAAAATGACGTCACTACAAACGTTGGTGCCTCAATTTCACTTCATTGCTCAGCAACAGGATCTCCAGATCCCATGATAATATGGAAAAAGCTTGGTATGTACATCCTTTTATACCTACATTTTTCCATTAAAGCATCATTTTCTTTTAAAACAAATTAGGGAGTAAAATTTGGCCAAGGCCTTTATAATTCTTATATTAATCCATTCAATCGCTGTTACTTAGTGCGTATTTGCAAATCTACTAGTAGAGGCGGAAAAGTCAAGATGGAACAGTTCTTACCTGTAATTCAATGCAACTGAAATGAAAAATTTCGATCGAAACTTAAACATCATATATTAGGGCTTCACTCAGGGCAATTTATTAGTACCGAAAAAGTTTTGTCTTGAAATTAACATCGCGGAAGTTTGCGCTCTCGTCATCTAATGAAAGCTTGTGACGAGCAGAAATTGCATTTTTTTATCGATATAAATTCATTTTATCTAAAACGCAAGAGCTAATCTTCATAGACAAACATAAAACACGTTATTTCCTTCAGTATATGTTTCTCCTACGATGTTTTAGAATCCACGGGATTTTTTTTTTTTAATTTGCGATTGGAATGTGTGACGTGCGGTCGACATGACTTTGAAGCAACAAAAAGAGTCTACTGTCACGAATTAAAGCGAAATCTAAAAATTTTGTCATGGATTGTATGTGCGACGAAGTTTACAGAATGAAAATAGAAAAATTGTGCCTGGGAAATTCATTTTTGACTTAAATTGGCACTTTTCTTGATATTCACCCTTAAGTGTTTGAATAATCGAACAAAAAGGAGTCTATAAGAACGATGTTTTTTATATTATAATAATAATATACTTATATTAATTAAGGAGAATATTTCTATATCCTTCTTCTTTCTTCTGAACGCCAACAAGTTGAAAGTCAAACCAGGTGCTGATAGATCCGTAATTTTTCAGGCTTCATTACTTTTAATACACATAATATTTGATAAAGTCATTCTACAGACATTTTTTTAAAAAGCTTCAAATTTTTGCTTAAATTTGAAGCAACTTGTCGTAAATGATTAAATATGAAATCCATTGTTATAAAACGTGGTTGATATGAAACAGTAATAGTAATGGTAATGAGAATTTTGAATGAAGATTTAAATGAATCAAGAGTGAAACTTATTAGCTAGTCACGTACGTAGTATTTTTACGAGCAACTTGTACTTTTTTGAAATAGAAAATAATTGAATAGCCATCTACTTATATTAAAAACTGAGTATTTATCTTTCTTTCTTTCTTTCTATCCATATCCTGTCACTGTTCCCTGAACGCCAAAAAACTGTAAGGAATTAGCTACCGATAGATTCGTAATTTTCAGTCTTTATTTGCTGCGTGGCCTGGCGTTGCACGGGATACCTCTGAACAAAAAATTAACAAAACTTGAACAAAACATGAGAGATCCTTTGCATTTTTTTTAAAAGAAAGAAGCAGGACATAGATAGAAAGATGCTCAGTTTTTAATATAAGTATATTATTATTATTATTATTATTATTATTATTATTATTATTATTATTATTATTATTATTATTATTATTATTATTATTATTATTATTATTATTATTATTATTATTATTATTATTATTATTATTATTGAAAAAAAAACACATTTTGCTACAATAGTAACAACAGATAAAACTAGTGTAAAAAACAATACAGCCTAAAAACATAATGTTAATGTTTCTAGCAAAAATTTACTCAAATATTGGCAGCTTGTTTGAACTATAAAAACCTTATGACACAGGAATCAAGATAAATCAAGATAAAGTTGCTTGCAAAAATAAGTCACGTATCAAAATTAACTTATAACAGTGCATTTTTTGACATTTTAAAATGCTTTGTCATTACCTAAATTGTGCATATTCTTTTAACGTTTAAAAATATTTTTTTATTTTATAAGTTATAAAGCACAATTTTATCTGTATATTTTTCAGATAAAAGTGGAATTAAAGATGCAGCACCTGCAAGAGAACGGAATTCATCGTCTATTAAAATAACTTCAGTTTCTTATGAAGATGCTGGAACATATGAATGTAGTGCAGATAACGGAGTTCCCCCTACAATCTATTCTAACTTTACGTTAAGTGTCCTTGGTAGGGTACATTTAATGAATAGTTTGATTTCTTAAATTAAACTTATAATAAACATTCCAACTTGTCTTCTACACTTTGTTTCCGCTTTTGTTTATTGCCTTGACGTTTTTTAAAGAGGGAGATATGAATTAATTTAGGGTAAACTGAAATATATATTTATATTCACCATATATATTTATAAAAATATCTTTTACATAAGCAGAAAAATAATCTCATGTTAATCTAATGTTCAACGAATGTTATCGTGCATTCAAAAAATACTAAAAGAAGTATATTTTTCTAATAACAGAGTAGTTTTGATGTACGCAAATACTTTTTAAGCTCTTTTTAGAAATATTATTATATTTTCACTTTTCTTCGATTTTCCAAGGCTTTGCTGTTGCTGGCTCTTATATATATTTTTTTTATTACATTTTTTCTAGTTTTTCTGTGTTGATAACTTTCAGTGTTTTCCCGATACACCTTGCTTCTAATTATCTTTTCTATTCCGGATTTTACTGTTTTCTAATAACGACAAACGGTGCTCTGAGTTGTCTGGAAGAATGTGGCAAGTTTCATCCCACCAATGACAGTAAGATTGGCAAAGATAGTGCTAATATTTGCTTCAAAGCAATTTGTTAATTTCTTTGACTCGTGTATGGCATTTACATTTACGAGCAAATTACATTTACGATATTTAAACGTTGATTTTATGTATTTATAGAGAAATATAGCACTCATCTGTATTGCATCTGAAAATCACAGATTGATTGAGTTTTCTACATTTCAATGAAACAGATCTTCGCGTTGACCTTGAAAAAATAAAAACTAGTTTGCTGTTTAAAACCAATTGTTCTTAAAATATGTGATTCGTCTTTAGTTTTGAAAAGTAGGAAAGCTATTTTGTCGAGAAATTTGCTCTCATGTTGTTGCTTTTTTTTTTTTTTTTCAGAGCTTGGCTACGTAAATTGTGTTTTCCATTTTTTCAGAAAAACCTTGAATCATTTTTAACATTTCTAATGTTTTCTTGATTTGTTTTCCAGATTATTTATAACATTTAAATTTGTTTCAATACGTGATAATTATTTAATCTTTTGAAATTTTTACAGGTGAGAGAGGAGTTTAGCATTCGATTTTTGTATGATTTTATTTAGCTTAAAGTGTAATAAGATGAATAAGGTCTATCGAAATGAACACAATATCTTTAAAAACTTTTAGTTCTATGAATCACCAAAGCGTGGCGCTGTCTATTCAGTTTGTGAGACAAGCACAACATTCATTTTTATACGCCATGTTCTAGTAAACTTCTATGGGCTTATTCAATTCGTTGATGCGGCGGATGTTACAACGATTGCCATCCCTCTTGTTTTCACTAAAACTGCAATCTAGTTCAAAGATCTAAAACTATAAGACTGATGTCTAGAAAAAACTGCATTTTGGACTATGGTAGATGGGTTGTTTTACTACATTTACTGCAACTCATTTCAACACAAGCAAAAGGTAAGAATTATGTTTTCTCTTTCTCTAATTGAACATTTATTCATACTTTAAATATTATATTATAGTTCATAATGAACTTTTCACAAATGTTTTCTTTAGTTATATAGCAATTTCTCTTTCAAATACTAACGTTTTTTAACTCAATAATTTAATGACTAATTTCAATATTAAGATATTTTTAACTGCTTTGTTTCAGAGCAACCAAAAATTCAAAAATTTACGTTTCAAGAAAACATAGTTGAAGGCCAAATGGTTTCTGTCACTTGCATAGCAGCTACAAGAATCAAACCCATTGTTTTCCATTGGTTGAAAAACGGAGTTGAAATCGTCGACTCAGATGATTTTGCTCGCATCGCATCTACAAATGATGTTTCTGTTTTGATCATAGATCCGGTGAAATTAGATAGCAGTGGTAATTACACATGCCAAGCATCCAATTCCTTAGGAAGTGATACATATACAGCTTCCTTGAACGTTAAAGGTAAATAATTTTCACAATATATACTTTCGATCTTTCAATTTTTACTACATGTATATAACATCATTCATGTAAAATCCTTCTGTGCTGCAAATAAAACATACTACTCTACACGCGAGTTAGTGAAAGCGTAGAACTTTAATGGGTCAAAATTTGAATTGAACTTTCATACAAAAAATAGACGTAATTGAAAATGCATGTCATTTATAGTTTTTACAGATATTGCAATTTTCTTGATACATATATTCGTACATTTTCATCCTATTTGCACCATTAGTTTTACTCGCAGGTGTAGTCTAGTTATAGCCAATTGCACATAAATCACATTTAGTACTTTACAAACGATTACATTTGCAGCATTTGTGTAAAATTTGTATGCAGTAGAAGTTTCTACCTTGTATATTTTTAATACTAAATGTGGAATTCAATGTCATTTAACTATGTTTTAAATATAGTAACAGAATTATATTTTAATAAAGAACCTACAGTTACTTATAAAAGAACCACTTTAAATTGCAATCAATAAAAATTTATCAAGAATAAAATTGAGGATTAAACTATTATAAGAAAACGAAAGCAATTAATTTAGTTTGGTTTAAACAAAACGAGTTCAGAGAAAAAAAAACTCTAAATATGTTTGCTCTACTATAAGCGAAAATACTAACTTTATTTGAGAAATTAAGCAAAAATATTAAGTTATGTTTGAACATTTCTGGAAAATTTATTTTGATAAAGTTATTTTAAATAAACATTTTTTTTTTTTGTAATGTGTGTATTTATCCGTTTGACATCGTTAAAATTTAACATAAACACAGCGTTACTTTTACAAGATGGGTTTTATTTCTAAGATACATCAAAGGTTAACGCTCACAGATGTTTACAATTTAATGCTTTTTTACATTTTTAAATCATGTATTTGTTTTTCTTTTCCTTATATTGCTTGTATTTAACTATAAAACTTACAGTATAAAGAAATAGAAGAACCGCAAATGTGTATAGCCCCTTATTTGTTAAGTATATAGCCCCTTCTGCATGATTCCAAAAAGCCAGCGACATAATAGTGATACAATAAAAATATCTTTTGCTTGAAATGCACATGCTTATACTTTTTGTGTAAGCACCTTTGTTAGCTTACATAAAGATATTGACTGTCCTTCGGTGTAATATTAGCGTTTTAAAGTAAAACTAATTTAAGTAATTTTTCAAAATGTATTACTTATTACTTGCTAACTAACACGGTATCTTTTGCAAATTGGAATGTAAGTGCTTTTTTAATTGCTACAGCACGTCTTCATTTTTCAGTATTTAAAGAGCATTTCAATATAAAATTTAATGCTTATTTTTATTACAAAACAGCTTCATGAAGTTAAAATTACATGCATTTGTTCGTAGTGCGAAATCTCCTACTCTGTCTGAAATATAAACTAGCAGACTTAAACTGTCTATCCCACATTGTAGCGAAACGCCTTAGGTTCATCTCATTGACCGATTCGGTCCGACTCTTCACTAATAATATAATAGAAGCATACCAACACAGAAGTATTGCAAACAAATATTACTAATTCTTGAATAATCCCGTACGATTTATCGCCTATTTCAGAAGCATTAAAATGAGGTTCATTAGATCTTCGAAAACTTTCAGCACTTTTACGCTTACATTAACGGCAAAATTCGGAAAACTATGAGGGGCTATGTATCGCAGTAAAAAATTATCTTCTAATATAGTAGTATAGTTAACATTTCTCTAGAAATTAAAAAAAAAATCAAGTTTTCAAAGCTTCCAAATATTTTGGGCTTGGAACGATATATATCGAGAGTATTATAAATATTTCGTTCTCATATATTATCTCTGCGTAATGTATCATTCGATAACGCTTGAAGAGTACTAATTTGATTTTCAGCCAGTCCAAAATGGATCGAACAACCTGCAAATATTACAACAGTTGCGGGTGGAACTGTCATCGCCCACTGTACTGCAAAAGGCTCGCCGGTGCCACAGATAACATGGAGAAAAATAAACGGTATAATATATTTTTACACTTAAAGCAATTATCTGTATTTTTAAAAGGACCTAATTTTTATATTATCAAAATTTGTATTTGTATAGATATTTTTCTTTGTGTTTTAAAACTACAAAGCATAACAACAATACTAGTAATGATAATGAGATATAACAATAACAATAACAACCAACAACAACAATAATAATAATAAAAATGCAGTCCTTCTTATTTTTATCTATGTGAATTCTGATTCAACCTTTACTATGGTTTTAGCATTAGGTTGTTTTGAATGTGTTCCATTTATGAATTAATCGTTTAATTTTTTTTATTGCCTATGTGTTCCCAGAATAAAGCAGTTTGAATTGAAAGTAGTGTTTCCTGAACTAACACGTACTTTTTTTTGAAAATGCCTGAATTTTAGATACTTATTTAATTACAATTTTTCAATTTCAGACAAGTCAGCTGTCAACAGGAGTCCTCTGCCACTTTCAAATGAGAATCGAAACACTAGCAATCTTAAAATGATTTCTGTATCCTTCGAGGATGCTGGAATTTACGAATGTACCGCCGATAATGGAATAGAACCAAGTATTAAGAGTAACTTCACTCTCACTATTTATGGTAGGAAATTCTCAACGTGATCATATACAATTTATTTCTAATGTGCAATAATATGTTGTGTGTGTCTTTATGCATTTTCCTACTCATTATACATAAATTGTTTCCTTTAATTCACTTGTTATTTTACCTATACTGTCCGAAGTAGCTTACATATAGCTATCCCTTCGTTAAAAAAAACATTTGAGCAACAAAATAAAAATTTAACAGTAGAATGCATTACATGAATTTTTGATAATATTAACCTATAGTGTGTTAAGTTCTACTAAGCAACTATTTCATACAAATACAAAATTGTCATTGAAGATTAATCCCATCTAAAGAAATGAATGTAGTTGAATCAAATGTTTGAAGAATCGTCTTAGTCAAAATAAGTAATGTCATTTTTTTACCTTATTTTCCCTGTTACTTAGTTTTACTGCCTGACATAAAATCATTTCAATAAGAGATTATGTGTTGTTAAATATCGGTCACATACTGTTATTGTTTTTAGTGATGTACAGTTAGGTTTGTAAGTAATGAAATTATTTTCTGCATACATCTAAGCATATGTGTACGTGTATGCACATGAATTGGTGTACATTTTTTTACATGACACGTGTCTATATTAATTAATAAGTTGGATGCGCCAAAACTGATAAATGTTTTATATTAACAGTTGTTTCAACTGCATTTTTGTTAACTCTTGACTTTTTTACAAAATATGTACTTAAATTGTATTTAGAAGTGTTTATTGAGATAGCTTAACTGTTTAACTTAACTTACGTAAGCTTAACTGATGTAATATTTTGCAATTATAATTTTTATTAGCTTTTTCTCCACTTATTTGACGTTAGACAAAGGAACACATTTCAAAATTTATGTTATTTCATGTCTGTCACCATCTATAAAAGCGATGCAGTTACTGCAGATACTTCAAATGGACAATGGAGCTCTACAGTATTTCTTTGATTTTTCAGTCATAATTCCACCAATCATAAGTATTTATTCGAATACATAAAATGTGCTAAACTGTTCTGTTTAATCTTTGTGATAAGCATGAACTATTTTCCTTAAAATATTTGCTTTAAACGAAAGAATTTCAATATTAGAAGAGCGCTTCAAACTTTAGTTATTACATCTTCAGGGATTTATTATTTTAGAAAAGGATGTTTCGTACTAACTGTTGCTAATGAAACTCCATTATGTTAATTTAAATTCTCCCTGATCAACGAATGAATTTTCAATTGTAATTCATTTACATTAATCAAGTTAAATAGAAATATTCAGTCAAAGTGTACACATTTTAGTTACGAATATTGACAAAGTGTGGCGCTATGATCCTACGAACGTTATACGCGATGCAACCTATACGAACGCCATGTTGTGTCATTTTACAATTTCTTTGAGTTTTCAACAGATTAATCTAGCTCGTCACATAGCGGTGACAACTTTTTTATGATTTATACATGTGGTCTACACTAATCCAAATGTTTCCTTTTTGCTTTCATATGATTTTTCTAATCATAACAATCTTTACAAGACTCTATGGATTTGCTTCTGCTGCATCACTAGCTTCAGGTGAGTTTTCTTTTTATTTGTATATAAATACAGTAAGAAAATATGTCGCTATCTTATTATTTTTGTTAGTGATTCAAATAGCTACTTAGCGCTCAATATTTATTTATACTGAATGTGTTCTTTATTCTTATAACAACATTATTTTAACGTAGGAATACCAAACTAAACTTACAAAAGTGAATATATTTCGTAAGACCACTCTTTTATTTGAAACAAGTGCGATTTCAGTCATATTAGCTGCACAAGTTCTTCACACTGGATCATTCATATTTTTATTTTCTTGAAAAAAACATAGAATTAAAAGTACTAGTTAGTAATAAAAAATTTATATTTTACAGCTAACTCAGCAATTTACAGTTATAAAGAAAATTTTCTTTAACATTTACAGATTTTGCAATTCATATACAAACTGTGTTATTTGGATACAGACTTCTATTTAAACAGTTAATAATTTAAAGAAATGAAAAATTCTTGAAATTATAAATTGAAATCATGCATTTTATCTCATTTGATTTTAAAGAATCTTACATGGAGATCTGATTTTTATGTATGATACTTTATGACTGATAAAATAGGTTTGTAAAAATTTAGAAATTATTAATAAACTTTTTTTATTTTCCTTTATATAAAGCAGTTTCTAACTTTCAATACAGTAACAGCTTTAAACATGTATATAGATTCAGTCAAAACTTATTTTAGAACTTTATTAATCTTGCGCATAATTTAAGAATGCGCTTCTATTTAAGAATTAATAGGGAAATGTATCGTTTGAAAGCAAAACTCAAAGTTAATTATTACAATTTTTTAGTTTATAATTTTCTTTGTCAGTTACAGATACAAATCTTATATATAAAGGTTATAGTTTCTTTTAAGTAGTATGGAAAAATTCAGTAGTTTTAACCCATTTATGTTAAAATTAAGTAATGAACGCCAAAGTCATCTTAAATTTAATACTTTCCAACATAATGTCTTGCATATCTCCTGAACATACACCTAAATTAATTGATCAGGACGTAAAATTATTTTTCTATGTTGTGCTTTAATTATCGTTTCTTTCAATGAGAAGAAAGTGTACAGATATTTTATTACAGACTAATATTAAGTTCATTTTTAGATCTTCCAGAAATACAAGAGTTTTCATTTCAAGATAATATTTTAGAGGGTAAAGTGGTTTCAGTCATGTGCCTTGCGACATCCAAATCTCGACCAGTACAATTTCATTGGCTGAAAAATGGAAGAGAAATCACGAAATCTGACGTCAATTTAAAAATTAAGGATGACACCGAATTCTCAGCATTAATTTTGGATCCTGTGAGTGTAGAAGACAGTGCAAATTATACATGTCAGGCTGGAAATCAGCATGGAACAAGCCATCATACTGCATATCTCAGTGTTAAAGGTAAAGAAAAAAACATTTTATTTATTTCTTTATTGGTTTTGTATGAACTTTGCATACGTTTTATAGTAGCTCGTGCTGTAAAAAATTCAACAGGGTATTTTTGATGCATATGATATGAGACAAGTGAAACATAAATGAAAAAATTATTTTGAAAGCTTTCGTTGAATAAAAAATAAATTAAGTGTTATGAAACATTTTCTACAAAGTGCTATGCATTTGTTGAATGAGATGTTATCGATCTTTGAATATGGTGTTTTGACTAATAGAGAAAATAACAGAAATTGATTCACGTCTAATTACAATAAAATTGCTAAATTCATAGTATTTGTTTATGTTGTTTTCATCTTTTCTGTGCAGTAAGCATTCCTAATTTTTTTACGTCTTCAATATTACTTTAAGAAATAATTTCAATTTTACATTAATGTTCCACTTTGGTACGCTATTGTATCTTTTCAGATTGCACTCCTTTATTAAAGTTTAAAAAAATCCGAATGAATCAGTACATTCTATTATCATTAGTGTCTTGGCTCCTTAAAATTAAATCTTGTTAGTTGTCACTGACAAATCGCTGTAATTCTGGTAATATATATGTAAGGTTAAAGAAGTAATAAAATGTAGGCAGTGCTCAAATTTAAATCTAAGGCTCCTTACCCCGTTAATAATAGTTATAAATAACTTCAATTAACCTTCATAGGTAAATAAAAGATCGTTTAAAAGCAATGTTTTTATTTTTTTTTATGCTTATGCGCTGTTGTTATTGTTGATAGCAAGAAAAAGTGCAGTAAAATTGATGCTTCTATTTTTGGTAAACCTACCATTAGAAAATAAAAGTAATCAAGGGAAATCAAAGTGTCTTAAATCATTTAATCATGTCTTTTTTTCAGAGAAATATTACTATATATATATATATACTGACCCGGCCACGCGTTGCTGTGGCTAAGGTATGATTTAGTTAAAAGTTTGATATACTAAGGAAACTACCGTACTACCTACGGTTATAAATGTGCTAATTGTCGTCCAAGAATACATTTGTATTTACTAAGGAAAAAAAATAAAAAATAAGCCATAATAGTAATAATTTGAAAACTTATGAATGCAGAGAGGTACGTTTAGAAAATACAATTCTGAGCAAAATCACTCTAATTTTTAATATTTTACGGGTAAAAGTTCACAAATTACAGTAAAACCTTTTTTTATTACAATACAATTGAAATACAAAATCACAAAAAAAATGAATATTGTATAACTTAAAAACCCGAAAAGGTACGATATTTACGAAACAGTCGAATTTTGAATCGCAAACTATGAGGTGTATATTTATGTTACAAAGAAATGCGACGGTAAAAATTGTGTGTATAGAAATAATTTTAATCTTCGCACCATAAAACAGTACATAATTAAATATTACATAAATTTTAAATATTACGTAGGTAAAAGATCACATAATGCAGTGAGCCTTTCTTTGTCTAAATACACCTGACATAAAAATCACTAAACAATATGAATATTTTATAACTCAAAGCTCGAAAAAGGTATGATATTTTTCACTAAAATAATTTTCCTAAAAAAATATTTGTACCTAAACATAAGTGAAAAATATTTTTTAAACATATAAAATAGCATATGTTAAGTATCTAAACTGCTTTAATAAATTAAATTAAGTAAAGGAGAAGTAAGCAAATAATACTTTTCCGAATATTGATTTAATAATACTTACACGCACAATTTAAATTAAGAGAATCGGGACGAATATGCCGGAAACCGATTCGACATCCTTGATCGTTACCACTATTGCTTTTTGCTTCCGAAGAATCTGAAAACCCAGCAGCAGATTTTATCTTATAGAAGCCAAGAATACAGAAAAGCTGGTAGCTAAATAGATAATTTGCAATAAAAAATATATTGCGGTCCTAAATTGAGATAAAAACTATGCTATTATTTAAGTTGGACCAAACTGCGTGCAAAATTTGGTTAAAATCACCTCAGTAGCTGTGGAGTCCATTGGCCACAAACACAGGGACACGTAATTTTTATCTATTAAGATATATATTAATTTATATGTTCCTAAATACAATTTAAGTTTTTGATGCAGCTGCTCCAAAGTGGATCGAAACACCTAAAGATGTCATCACTACTGTTGGAGAAGCTATAACATTTAACTGTTTCGCCTCAGGATCCCCAACTCCTCGATTATCATGGAGAAAATTATCTAGTAAGCTTTTTCTTTATTTTTATTGCAATTTTCTAGTAAGCACTGACTATCCATATCCAAGGAACAAGCATAACATCGGATTAATGGGCCCACTTTGTTGTAAAATTCAGTTACGCTGCAGAGCAAACGTCTAAACGAAGAGCAGGTTGAATTTTTTATTGTTAACCAAAACACACAAAGAATTGTTCACCATTTCGAGTTGAATTCGAATTTGTCTTCTTTGATTTGTTGTGTTGTGATCAACATACGTAATTATCATCTATAATTAATACTATTAACGTTGTAGGAGGGACATTTGGATTTTTGCAGGGATTTTTTGAAGGGACCGAAAGAATATTCGTGACCACGAGCGTCCAGTTTGAACTATAAATCAGGCTGAAATTCATAGTTAATAACTGGTAGCTTTTTGTGCATCAAATTATCGTAGCACTTAATGGTGTTACTTTAAGTACGATATATAGCTTAAGTAGAATGAACTTTTAATGACAAACTAACTGAAAAACGGCCCCTTTCACTCTAAGTGTGCGATATGTGTGTGTAGGATGTATTGGATTTTGTGAATTTAAACTGGATATTTATTTCTCTGTGAACAAAATGGTTTGAACTGGCATACGGGCACTGCAAATATATTCCCATTTCCGTGTTTAACAGTATGAATGATTGTGTATGCACGCTCGTATGTTTAAGTCATCGTAAGCATAGTACTAGTTAAAATGCATAAGATAGGAGCACAATTATAAACTATTGCCAAAAGCTATACATGGTGATATATTAATGTTTCAATAGGTACTTTTCTCATAGAGCGACCTTGAAGCATTCATAACGAACTCTGCATCTTAACATTAAAACTTTCGTTTGAGGAGAGGAAAATGAGTCTTTGTTTTTAAATACTTCTTAGGTTAGAAATTTAATAAATCAGTTTTTCTTTGTTTTTTTTTTTTTTACTTTATTACTTATAGTAATACCTACGATTATCATAAACTCCTTAGTTGATCTATTTTAACGAGTTAAAAACTAGTCGCATTGCTTGTTTTTATATTCATTATTATTTCTGTTTGTGATTTTAATTTATTAATTTATTTATTTATGTGAAATGTTTATTTTATAGGAAGTGGGTGGGTTAGATTATTCTGTAAGCGGGTACGTTATTTGTTTTAAATGTTCAAAACATAATTCATTTTGGAGAAAATATTCTTAATAAAACATCAGGGAATCAAAGAAAAGTTTTAATTGGTATTTTTATGCACTGCCGTTCCGATGTTCTATTGTTCCGATTTTCTTTACAAATTGTGTTTAGGTATTACTGTATTACCTAGAAATAGTCGAGCTATCATGAGAATAAAAATGAAATGAAGCATGAGTGATAATAATAATAATGACTATTAATTCTTTTAGTTTGGTTAATTTTTCAAACTTATTACTCCATTAAAAAACTGAGCACCTTAAACTAAATTTGAAAAATAGATGAAATATAAAAATAAATAAGGCTGTTTTTTTATTTTTCATTTAAAGTTGCATGGAATACAAAATAATAAAATGTAGTTCAAAAAATATACTCCTAAATCATAGTTTTTTATCAAAGCTTAAATTTGTTTCACATAAAATCACTTTTATAAAATCTGTACTGCGCAAACGTTTACAATTTATTTACATGCATAATCTTTCTTACAGGCCCTAACATCATTTCTGAATCTCTTACTCAAACAAGACTAGTTCAAAATGAAAGCGGCAATCAACTGACGATCAAGTCAATATCACACGACGATGCTGGATTGTATGAATGTTCAGCTTATAATGGAATATCGGATGCTTTAAAAAGCAATTTTTCAATACTTGTCCGTGGTATGATTTGTTATAATACATATTGAGTGGAGTAGTTGTGTATGTAATCTTATATTTAATTTAAATTTAAAAGTAATTTCAGCGTATCTTTTGGCTTTAAATTATGTGCTAATGTTCATATATTAAAAAGCTTTATTTGCAGTTGACTAAAAAGTAGTCATTCATGTCATAACACCTTGTAAGCGAAATTATACTGTCAGTTTTACGATATCGTACAAGGTGTTAGCAAATAGTTGCTTATTTTTTCATGTCTTACTTCAATTCGTAAAACTATAGTGTTCAATTTAGTTCTAAAATCTGCTAAAGTGTGGCGCTAGTGTATGCTATTTCTTAATGTTGTGTGACATTCTGAACGCCATATTATTTGGGAGTTTTTAAAGAGATTACTAGCTGTATCTCCTAGTGATGGTACGACGTTTTCCGACTACCTGGATGCTATCTACTCAACGTAAAAGCATTTTATTACGTACGTTTTTGTCTGTTTAAAGATGATGCTTTCTCATCCTGACACTTTCATTAAGTGTAAAAAAAGTCGACTGGGTATTTATCTGTACTTCAAGCTGCTTTTGCTGGTTCCTACATGTGTAGCTAAAGGTAAGATCTATGCATTTTTATTTCCTTATCTGTTAAAAATTAAAAGTAATATTAAAATTTTTCGTTTTAGATGAATCTTAATATTGCAACAATACTTTTCAATAGAAAATTAAAAACATGTTTATCTAACTTAAAAGGCAAACAAAACATTTAAGCTCTTTTCCGTTTTTTGCAATTTTCTACATGAGAAGAATGGATAAAAAACATTATTTTCTTATGTACATAAATATTTATTTTTGATTGATGTATTCTTCCGTTACTGAGCTCCACATCAATTAAAATATAATGATTGTTTATAAATAACTTCAAATTTACCTAATCTAAATATGTGAAGACAATGTGTGAAATTCATAAAAGTGAGTCTATTATTTGTATGGATATCAATTCTCATAAATTTGTTATAATTTATCACGCTGAACAATCTTTAAGCTGCCTTTAAACAATTAATGCCATGTTGCTCCATAAAAATGCCACTACCATTCATTTAAAAGGATTGTAAATTTAAAATTATTTTACATGTTTAAAAAAATATTTTCATCTCACATCTATAGCCTTTTGAATTATTTAGGAAATAAAAATTCCATTTTATTGAAAAACAATATGCATTTAATTTTTAGCACATGTTCGAAAAAACGACTGAAATATTATTTCATGTAAATTTACAGTTGCACTGTATCAAAAAAATAACAGACAGAAAAAGTTCTTTCATGATTAAAGATTATTTGAATTACCTAAACCATTTTCTTCCTATTTACTTTGATTTTAAAATCTTTTATTTAGGTTGAACTCAAAAATAAATTAAATAATTAATGCAAATGATTAAAGTTTTGAAGAAACTGAAACTACTTTTGAACCACGTATTGCTTAAAAATTTAGATTTATGTTTCATCATAATGTTTACAAGTATTCTCCGTAGTAGGACATTTGTAAGTAATGTTTAAAATGCAGAAGATGAACGCGTATTCCAAAGTACAAAAAACTTAAAAATGCGGATAGTAGCTTTTAATTATTCACGCGAATCACTCATATTATAGAGTGTTTCATGAAAGCTAAAACAAATAATACCTACTATTTTATAAAAACGCAGTTATAGCATTCCATATAAAAATTAATGCGTGTTTTATAACGTTGCAATGCATATGTTTATTATTATCTGTTCTTGCAAAACATTCTCAGCCGTTTTTTAACACGAGTTCAGTTAAAATTTTTAAATTCTAGTACGTAAATTTTACTTTGATGTAAAATTTATGTTTCCATAACTTTTCTCATAGATGTAAATGTGATTGTGAAGAGAATTTTTGCCGAATTTTACCTTGTAAAACATTGAAAAAAACTACTTAACCACTGAGAAAAAATAGAAAAAAAAATAGAATAGTTTACATAAAAGGCATTAAACATTTTTTTTTCTTTCTTCTTTTTTTTCTTTTTTAAGTAGAAGCAATTTTAGCAACATAAAGTGTAATATTCTACATTTACATGAATGGTATATATTTACATATACTTGTAATGTCTCATATGAAATTTCCAATTTTTGCATGCAAAATTGATCTAATGAATTTTAATCACTTTTAAGGACTAACGATGTTGCTCTATTTTAGATCTCCCTATCATTAAAGCTTTCAATTTCGAAGACAATATCAAGGAAGGCGACATTGTTTCAGCTGTTTGTTTAACAATAGCCGGAACGCAGCCTATTAACTTTGTGTGGGAAAAAAACGGCGAAGAATTGAAAACATCTAATAACCTCATCAATATTGAAAACAGCCCTGTTGTATCTGTCCTTATTCTAAATGGAGTGTCTACTTCAAGCGATGGAAACTACACTTGCTCGGCAAAAAATAGCTTTGGCAGCAGTCATCATACAGCCTCCCTTACAGTGAAAGGTAATTAAATTTACTTATTATAACTATTCCTACTATTTTTCGGAATTCTTTTTTATCAGTAAGCTAATCAGTCTATGAAACATAAATGCTCCTCAGTTTGAAAGATGATTACTCATTTTGGTTTTTCTAAACGTTCAAAACAGCTGCTTTTGAATTTACAACAGCAATATTTGACTTAAGACGATATTTTTGTAGCTTAGGGGAACATTTCTCCCATTGCTCTGGCACGTTTTTGCTAAACCAGAACATTTATATAATTTTTAAAACTTTCGGCTTTGTTATCGGTATTATAGTTGGATAAAACTACAATTTTCCCGTGTTAAGAATAAGTTTCTATTTTGAACACGTGTAGTTTAAGACATTAAATTCAAAATTTACAGAAAAGCAAAAGGATATAAAAACGAAAAGGATTAGGAAATATATATAAAATGGTTAATGTATATTTATTTCGATTTAGAAATTTTTCTAATCGGCAAATTTGTAATAAAATTCTCAAATTTTATAAACACTTCCCACTAAAATATCTGCATGACTACTAAGAGTAAAATTCTGAACAGTTATGAACTCATTTACTACAAATTCAGGACTTGAAAACACTAAGCACTGCTACAAAATTCTAGTATCATATGTCAGTAATTTTAAGCATCCATTTTTGTGCACAAATTTAAATTTTCTCTTGCTATTTCAAAAAATAGTGGAAGCGAATAAATATCTCATTTTCAAAAACAGTTGTGAGATATTTTAGTTGGGGTAATGTAAATAAAGTGTAAGAAAAGGTAACGATGAAAAATATATATATATATACACTCAGGCACATTGAAAATAGCGATCCAAGAATAAAACATCGGATTGAAATGAAATTTAATACACATAATGATACAGAGGAGAGATTCACTTGATCTCAAAATCAAGACAATTGAACGAATACAGGGTGTGCAAGGACACAAATACAGAGCAACTTCAATAGCGCGTTGACCACCTCTAGCTGCAATACATGCCGCCACACGGTCCGGCATTGAGTTGATTAGACGCCTGATGTTGTCCTGATGCAGATGGGCCCACAAATTTGTAACAGCCAACTCCAAAGCACGCACAGAGTGACACGATGGCATCTGACGTTTTAGCTGATCCCACACATGCTCTATAGGGGATAAGTCGGGGGAGCGGGCCGGCCATGGAAGAGTCTGAAAATAACGTAGAAAGTCTTGAGCAACTCTTGCTGTATGCGGACGAGCATTATCTTGCTGGAAAATTGCCCCTGGGAGACCATTTAAGAAAGGTCCTACATGGGATCGAAGAATATCATCAACGTAACGTTGGCCGGTTAAGTTTCTACGCATCACAATTAGATTGAACCGGCTATCATAGGATATGGCCCCCAGACCATTACACCAGCTGTGAGGGCAGTGTGACGTAGAACAGTGTGGGAGGAATTGTACCGCTCACCTGGGCGCCTCCACACCCGTACACGGTTATCATCAGTCCCTAAAACAAACCGAGACTCACCACTAAACACAACTTTTTGCCAATCTGTGACATTCTACATTGATCTGGCTTGGCACCACTGTAGACGCAGTCGCTGATCAATAAGACGATTTCTTCTGGGATCGCTATTTTCAATGTGTCTGAGTGTATATATATATATATATATATATATATATATATATATATATATATATATATATATACAGGGTGTCCACTCCAATCGTGGACCAATAGCTAATTTCTAAACCGTTAGAGATAAGCATAGAGTTTATTTAGGAAAAAATCTCCAAATTTTGAAAGAGTTACGAAATTTTAATTTTTATATAGCCCCCCAGTCCTATCAATCATATTTAGTAAAACATTCTTGACACTATAACGTTTAAAACTAAAAAAAAATCACTCTTCTACCACAAAAATTGACCGAGTTATGACGTTTTGAAAAATCAAGATTTTGAAGGATTTCGCATACGGTCCCTTAAGCGATCACTCGATGACGTCATGAAATAATGCAAAATCTTGATTTTTCAAAACGTCATAACTCGGTCAATTTTTGTGGTAGAGGAGTGATTTTTTTTTAGTTTTAAACGTTACAGTGTCAAGAATGTTTTACTAAATATGATTGATAGGACTGGAGGGCTGTAAAAAAAGTTAAATTTCGTAACTCTTTCAAAATTTGATTTTTTGAAAAACATTGAATAGACCCAAAATTCCTTTCATAATTTGGAGATTTTTTCCTAAATCAACTATATGCTTATCTCTAATGGTTTAGAAATTAGCTATTGGTCCACGATTGGAGTGGACACCCTGTATATATAGACTAGGGACGCACCGATTAATCGGCCACTTTGCCGATTATTAATAATCGGTAAAATCGAGCCGATTAATCGGCTGAAAAATATTTTTCAGATGTTACTCTTTAAAGTATACTTTCACTAGGAAACTATGATGAATAATTTTGTTAACAGTAATAATAATTCTCACCAGTTGATATAAAGTTTTTTTAAATGAATTCTCCTACTTTGAATAAATATACGTAGACAATGATGCAACATTTTTCATGTGGCGATAGTTTTCTCCTTAGCACAGTGCTTTCAGATAATCTCTAATTTTCAAAGAGTAAGAGTATTGAATTAAATTGCTACTGATTTCTAAAATATGAATTAAAAGTACTCCTAAATTGGAGTGTTCACCACACACTCCCCCACCCCTCCTTTTTTTAATAAATTTTTATTTCCAATTAACATAACTAACAAGGTGTTAATAATATTATTGACACTTAAATGAAAATTGGTTCTAAGAAATTTGATAAAATATTGAAATTATTTTGTGAAAACTAGGAAAATGGAAAAAAATCTTCTCCCAGAAATAAATTATTTACTATTTCTAAACTTGAAATTGTATAAGAGATAAAAAACAATGATGGTAAAATAGGTGGTAGAAAAACAATTATTCTTATCATTAATCGGCTAAGCCGATTAATCGGCAGATTATCAACAGCCGATTGATCGGTAATCGGTAATCGGCCAATTTGATTATCGGTGCATCCCTAATATTGACTCATTGGCTGTTTAACCTCGATGATTTTAACGATTTTTACTTGCTTAAAGTGTTGAGTTATATAAACAATATCTTGTTCGTTATACTTATCCCTTAGTAGATACTTAGTAGCTTTAAGCATGAAAATGTATTTCTATTTTTTGCGTACTTTATTTCATTCATTTATATACTTTTTTTACTAATTGTTTTCATTTTTCAATTTTATGAATTTTTTTATTCACTTGTTTTTCCAAAATACGATAACAATGCACTAGTATATTTATATCGCCCTTTTTGTAGCTACAGAGTGCTTCGAAAGTAGGCATACCTCCAACCTTCTCCTTCATCTTTATTTTCATCATGATAATTGTTAGGGTTAATGTTTTTCAGTTTCTTCAAATTTTTAAGAGCTACGAACAGTACACTATCCATCACGTAACACAGCTGAATTCTGTGTCATATTCTGACAGATATTTTGCATCAAAACATCTCAGAAACTCCTTTAGCAGCGCAGTCATATATTACTTTCGGGGTGGACTTTTTGGTCATAAACAACCTACAGGAGCGTCATGACAGGTGAATTACGGCCAGTTTTGAACCTCACTGTGAACGGCCTTAGAAATTAACGTTCCAACATTAGAAAATTACTATTTGTCTTGTCAAAATTGCATGCTAATACGCGTTATAGTTTTTATAAACGTCGTTCTACTTTAATTACAACAAATAGTTTACCATAATATTTAAGTAAAGTAAAAAAAAAATACATGCACAAAATTGAAAATACCCGCGGGCCACACATGATATTAAGACGGTATCTCACAGCCAGAACGTATATAAAAAAAAATAAACAATATATGTGTGACAAGGAAGACAGGGAAAAAACGGAAAATTAAACTACTAAATGCTACGTCATCCCATGCAGTAATCGAAATCCTCCCACAGACAAGGAAAAACCAAAACATCTTCGTATCAAGTTCAAACCGACCATTTTGAGTTTAAAAAATGTTACGGAATTGTCATTTCTGTGTCTCTCGTACTCGTTATTTAGTTATGATTCGAAGGTGAGAGAGAGAGTGGTGAAAAAATGGTGAAAAAATTAGCCACAACAAAAAGTACTATGACTACCAAACGTGAGTGAAATTTCGGAATGTTGCAAGTTTGCCTTCC
>JAXGGA010002687.1:0-116640 GCA_038373865.1 Uloborus plumipes
TTTTGTACTAAATGAGAACAATGAGACGACAAGAATCAGGGAACAAATAAAAACAATGAAAAGATCAAACTCAACAATCAGTGGTCGAACTAAAACATCTTTCTCTGTGAACACATTATGTAGTCTGGCTCTAATAAGGTGACCTCGGATCGACTGATAATTAAACGAATCCATTTAATAGAATTGGAATGAGAATAGCTGGTTTCCGTTTTTGTAATTATATTTACACGCCAATTTCAGAACGTCTTCTCTTTCAACCCAAGCAACAATTAGCTCGTACAAGGCCAAGCATAAATATAACAGAACACATTATAGGTTCAAAATCATCAAAGACATTCCGAAGTGCGAATAAATAGTATGAAATGGCAGATTACGTTTTTCTCATCGTTTTGATGATGTACTACATTGCTGCTCCTACTTTAAATCAGTTCTCATCTTGTTTAATGTATTTACTTGGTCAGTGTTTGGGTTATTGTGAACCTGTCTTGTATGCTATGCTGAAGAAGATTGATTTACTAGCTTCAAAACAGTGGAGTGTTTCACTCAGTTCAACCCTATCGTTTGCAATTTGAGTTTCGTTGTCTATCGCAATAATTTGTAATACTTGCAATAGTTACTTAGGTAAAAAATATTACTAGAAAAAATATATATATTAAAAAAACAAATTCTTGTAAATAGTGAAATAGTGTCTCTAACAAGAAATTTAAATAACTCTATTTAAACTAGAACTACACACGCACTTCTAAAATTAAAATTGCACTGAAATGAGGAGTATTTTCTTAAAAGTGAAAGTAAAGGTTGAACTTCCCCATCCATTAATATGTTTAAATTCCCAATTCGTGGCAGCTTTGAAATCGAATTGACAAGGAAAGATTTATCTTCGAATGAAGCAACTAGAGATTTGAAGTGAGAGAGGATCTCTAAATCATGATTTTGGCTGGGGGATTCATCGTTTGTAATTAATGAGATGAAACTGAAAATCCCCCGCATTCAGTCTTCATTAATTGCGATCGCATGACTTTAGGTTTGGAGTTTTACAAATGAATTAAATTCTAACGCTTCAAAATTCAAAGGCATTCTGAGTTTTTAAGGGTAATAGCTAAAGGGAAAGCGTGGAATTTCAAATTAAAATTTATGTATTTCACTTGTTTAAAAGAGTTAAAGGATGGTCATTATCAAAGAAAAGGTATTAATTGAATTAAATTTTATGTACATGAAAGTACCTAAATTGTGCAATTATTCTACAGATCACCATTTAGAAAGCTTTTTTTTTTTTTTGATGAATCAACCAATGCACAAAAGTTTAGCTAAGAATAGAGAAAAAGGTAAACATTACAAAGTGATATATAATTTTTTTGTACAATTAATTTGTCTTGTTTGTGTATCTTCTTTACAAGTGTCAACTAGTGGTCTTTTTTGCTTATCGATTAGAATTTTTCAATAGCTTAGATTTTTTATAAAAGTAGTAAAAACACCTTAGTGTAAATTTTTTTTAGATCAAACATTTTATCCAATAAGATTCTGCTTAGAGTTTAAAATTTATGTAAAGCTTTATGTATTTTTAGATTTGTATTATTTATCACAAATAATTATACCTATACTGTTGTAATTATCATCACAGAAACTGTAAACCATTGTTTTAGCTTATTAAAAAACATTGCATAGCTTAATGACGCACATTGTTTCATCAACCCCACCCTATGTAAACTTAAAATATTGTTTCCCTCCAGTAAAGTTCAGAGAAAATATGCAGTTCTGCTTCAATCGCTAGTCTCAATTAGTTTAACAACTTTTGTGCTTAAAAATCTTAAACTGGTTTTAAGTTACAGTCAATAAAAACGCTACAAATTATTTGAAGAGGTATAAAAAAGTGAATCTAACTTGCATTTATATTGTTAATTTCTGGTAGTTAAGTGACGTGAAATTCCTCTAGAACTCACCAAGCAGACATTCCCGTCTGTCTGCATTAATTTTTTAACTGCAACAATATGAAGCACTGAGAAGTAAAGGGCATTTAAGGAAAAATTAAAAGTTTATCCGATAACTATTATAAGTGATAGAAGAACCTCTTTTGTAGTACACTTGTAAGTGCTTATATAAAACCAAAAATCTAAAGACCAACGTTAAGGATGAAAAAAAACCTTAATAATATATACTCATGTTTGTGAAAATTGCAACACCATGAAGGAATCGTTATAATTGAATGAAATTTAACACACAGCTGAGTGATAGTGGTATAAATAAATGATTAAAATTAGAAAGAGAGCCAACAAACAATAAAAATATATTGAAATTAGTATTACGTGCAGTACCACGAGCTGCAATAAGTGCTGCTACGTGACATGGCATAGAGTCTAACAAATTTTTAATGTCTGCCTGATCAAGAGTATTCCATACTGTTTGTATGCGTACCCAAAGTTCTTCTGCAGAAGAAAGGATCCCGAACGAGACGGCGACCACCGAAATCCCAGATATGTTCAATTAGCGACATATCCGGGGAATACGCTGGCCAGGGAAGAAGCTGTACCTTCTGCGATGCAAGGAAGGATTGAACAGTCCTAGCGAGGATGGGGCATTGATGAGGACGGGCATTATCCTGCCGAAATACAGCGCCAGGCAGGCCTTGAAGGAAGGGAACAGCGCGAGGCTGTAGAACTTCACTGATGTCCTGGTTGCTGTTCAGGTTACCCACAATTCGTAGCAATTGAGATCGTCCGTGATATGATATGGCACCCCAGTTTATAACCCCAGGCGTTCCTCCATTGTGACGTTCGATAATGCACTCTGGAAGATGGCGTTCACCGTCATAGCGTCGGACGCGAATGCGACCATCGTGGTACTACAAATTAAAGTAGGATTTATCAGAAAACACAAGATACCGCCAATCAGCACGCCAGTCTCACTAATGGTTGGCCCATTGTAGCCGAAAAAGGCGATGGTTTAGCGTAAAGAGAATCCTGTTTAAAGGAGTCCTTTCGTGTAGTCCACGCTTCAGAAGATGTCTACAAATTGATGGAGCACACAATGAAACACCTGTAGCTGTTGACCTCTGTACTGCCAGTTGTCTAGAAGAAACTGTACGGTCCATCAGCACCATGCGGATCAGGTGTCTATCATCGAAACCTGACGTCACATTTCGGGGTCCACTCCCCGGATTTCCAAGTTGTCCGACACTCGTCCGTCCACAGTTCCAAACACGCATCACTGTGCTGCTGTTACGCTGCACACGATCGATTACTTCACGACAAGACGCTTTACGAAGGCCGATGATCCTCCCCAGTTCAAACTCCGTACGTGGTTACAACCTCGCTCTTTTTCGTCGAAGAGGCATAAGCAACGCCTGAGCTAACGTTTATCACAAGCAGATAACCACCTATAACCATACACACCTTGCTGCAGCCGTCTACTTATTCGGAAAAATCTGGCGTTCAGAGGGCGCTGCCCAGCGTACACATGCGCTACGAGTCTAAAATTTTAATCATTTGCATATCATACCCTACTTTTCATCTGCTAAAAATTTCAGCCCATTCGCGTAAGTCCTTCATGGTGTTGCAATTTTCACAAACCATGAGTTTATTACCCACCTTTCACTTAATTTTTTGCTGTAACTTTTGTCACTGTGAGTGCACATGTTAGTTTGTATTAACAACATTTTTTTTTCACCAGCATTAACTAAAGACCAAATACATACTCAGAATTTCTGATGTATTCCTCTTTTTGCATTACTGAAAATATATTTTCATGTAGTACAAGTATGTTTGGCGCCATACATAAGAATGTTGGAAACTTCGTAGGTGCTAATGTTATAAAGTTCTTGATTGTTAGGGAATTTCTTTTAAACAATTAAATCTTTACAGATGTATGATATATGTCAATTTTCAGTGTTGTAACGATTTATGATTAAGTCAATCCACCATTTAGTTCACGATGTATATTTCTTGTAAGCGATAAGGTTATTTTTTTATTTGAAATAAACTGAACGAAGCGTTTTACAAATGAAAAAAAATAATTTACGGTAATCATATTTTTTTTTTAAATATAGATTAAATCTACATTATCGTATTAGTTTTTTTCAATTGTTTCTCATTTTTTGCTTTCGAAAGTAGGAAAAAAAAACAGAAAAAATTAAGAAAAATATAATGCTTTAAAATGAAGCAATTTATTCAATATGAGAGTATTTCCAGCAGAAAACTAAGGTGTTGTAGCGTTTTGGCGATACTATGGTAAATTAATAAAGTGCTCTTAGCAGTAATTGCAACAAATTAAGGTATTTTCTGTTTTGTGCCAAGCGCGGAATGCGAACATATAAATTTGGTAAAAATGCAACACTGATAAACCAAGAAATAATGGTAAAATATAAAAAGGAAAGAGAAAGTATGAAGTGATTTAAATAAACACACAAAACATACTCGCTCGGCAAATCCTACATATTATTTTGCATTTTCATCAACTAATGCCCTTCAGAGCTAAGCTTTTAATTAAAACAAAAAAGCTCTTGAAGTAATAAAAATGTACTCATTTTACTATAAATTATGTGTAGGAAGTTTTATCAAAAGCGTAACGCTTAAACGGATTGAAAATCCCAAAGAACTTTTTTAGTATATTTATAATCCATTTAAACAAGAAAACTTGCCAAAATTGATGTAAAAATAAAATGCCATTAAAATAGTTTATCGTTAATAAAAACATAATTAATTTTATTTTCCAAACAAAAGCTATTACTAAAACATATTTTTATGATATAGAATCTTTGTATATTACAGTATGTGTACATATTGAATGAACACTATCGATACAGCAGAAAATTAAAGCTCTGAAATTAATCATGAAGCATAAACTCGTTTTATTGAGAATGTTTTCAATGTTTTAGTCGTAAATGTTGGACAGCATAAGATAATCCTATATTTTAGTATTACTAATTATACTCACTTTTGATATTCAATCTACACAATGGAGAAGCTTAATTTTTTCAAATGATAGCTTTTATTGTGAAGAGAGGAATGAACTCAGGTTAAGTCATCTTTATCCTGAAATTATTTCACTCTTAATTATTTCGTTCTTGTTAAGATGCTACGCATTGTAATTAAGATTGATAATTATTCATTAGTTGAAGTGTTTTGACGATTTCGGGAAAATATCCTCAGAATTCCGTGTATTAACGTAACTTAAAAGAGCACCTCCAAGTTGAACTCCCCCTTGACTCTTTCCTAAACCAAATTATTTTTTCCAAATGAAAATTATCCGTTTCTGGCTGGTCGTAATTAATGAATAAAGCCTCGTTAAAATGGAGCTCATTAATGAGGAGGAGTTTTCGAGTAGTTCAAAATTAAGAATATAAATAAGGTGTTATACAGCCCTGAACTTAGTAATAAAAATCAAGTAATTTCTAATGAACCACTAAATTTCAAAATATAATTAAATCACTGGAATAATCATATTGCACTTTTGTTGCATTTCAATATTAAAGTATTTGTTACGTAATTGACAAGGGACTTATGTTAACATTCAGTGAATGAGTTCAGTGCTTAAAGCTAACAAGTTCATATAATAATGAACTGAAGCTACAGTGTGTGTGTGTGTATATATATATATATAATTAAAATACATCGCTTTGTAGGGGAAACGAAATAAAACATATACACACTTGTTGGTTTATAATTTCTTAAGCACTTTTATTTATTTTAATATATTTTTAGCTCTTTAATCTTATTTTTCTTGTTTTATCGCTACTGACTTTTCTCAGAATCATGGTATGAATGCTTATCTTTCTTAAAAATTTTCCAGTGAGTATTATCTTTATTTTCTAGTACATTGATAAAAGTAATTTGTAGTACAAAAAGCAGCTTGTGTTCACAATACTATTCGCAAATGCAAGGTTAAACAGGAATACAGAATCGTACTGTTCGTTACAGACCGCCAACCCTGAATATCCTCACACACACACACACACACACACACACACACACACACACACACACACACACACACACACACACACACACACACACACACACACACACACACACACACACACACACACACACACACACACACACACACACACACACACACACACACACACACACACACACACCTCTCTCTCTCTCTATATATATATATATATATATATATAATCGAGTGAAGCTTTAACAGTAGGGGAGACCGGGGCAGGTTTACGCATGGGGCATGTTTACGCAGCGCACTTTTTCAGAAACGTATTGTAGTTTGCTCAACATCGGTGACGACAAATTCAACTGGGCACCTGTCGGATATTCTCACAAGAATTTTAGCGACAATAGAGCTTCTGCCTAGCGCGCAGCGAGGATTATCTGTTTTCTGCCAAGGTGAGTAAATTTTGTGTTTAGCGTACTAAACCTTATTGTGAACTAATACACCTCATATTCAAAATATTAGAATAATTGAGAAAAAGTGATTGGAAGGAAATAATCTTCCAATTATTTAATTTTTATGCCGAATAATTGCAATTAAATTGCTCATAAATGAAATCTGGAAAGCTTAAATAATATTTTAACGTAAACAATGTGTAAAATAATAATAAATTAGATATTGCTATAGACTTCTGAAAAAAATCAAAATATTAGAATAAAATTAACATAGGTTCAAAATATTAGAATATTATATTTTATGCAAAATATTACTGTATGAATATGAAGTAAATGGCAGTTAATACTTTGTAGCATCCCATTTAGCTTTAACAACAGTCAATTGATCGTTTGTAGCATTCCAGATCGAACGATTAATCGATCTGAAATGCTACCAACAAGTTGCTTACAAACATTTCGATTAATATTAGACTAAATAGACTTTATACGTGCCACTAACTCAGTTTTATTTGAAGGAGGATTTTCTCGGAGTTTTCTTTCTTATATGCCACAAGTTTTCGATGGGATTGATGTTTGGTGAGTTTGGTGGCCGAGGAAGTACCTTTATGTTGCCCTGACTGAACTAATTCTTAGTCGATACTGATGTCTGAGGTGAAGCTAAATCTTGTTGAAAGATGAAATCATATTCAAACACATCTTCTGACGAAGGAATCATGTAATATTCTAATATTTCTTGATATATCTGAGAATAAACCTTTTCGTAGACGATGCATAACATTTCAGGTAACGTTTGCGCTCATGCAACCCCAAGTCATTTCACTAACCACACACTAGCAGCAAATTTCACTGAGCCTTGATGACCATATGAAACACAAAGCATACTTTTATCGCTAAATAATATTTTTTTTCAATCGTCTTCGCTCCATAAACATCTTGATTTACACCGATTCAATTTTGTACGTTTTTGTTTTAAAATCATGAAAGGTTTTGTTTTTGGTACACGCAATTCAAACTTAAATTTATGAAGACGTCTTAATGTTGTCGACATAGAAACTTCAATTCCTCCACCTTTCCATTTTCGGTGCAAGAATCTCAAACTTTTGAAACGGTTTTTCTTGACAATACCTTTCAGTTGCTTCTCATCTCTAGCAGATGATTTTGGTTTTCGACCGCTATTTTGGTGATTATTTTGAAAATTTCCATTTTTCAAATATTGTGTTAGTATATTGCTACCTCTTGATTGCAAACAGCATAAATAATTTGCAATATCGCATTGATTTTTACCGTGCCGGTACAAAATCCACTATACACAGTTTAATCGATTCAGAAATATCCCTCACACGACCCATTTCAAGACAAAAATTAAACAAACTGCAAAGAGATCACTAATTTTAAATCGAATCGTCTGCACTTTATCAAGGATGCCACCGTCATGAATTAGTGATGATAAAATAAGAATTTATGTTAAATATTCTAATATTTTGAACCACTTAAAATATATTCTAATATTTTGACATTTCAAAATATATTTTTTTTTTCTATTCATCTCTTCGAATATGATATTAATTTCAAGATAACAAATAAGTTAAATCAACAATAAGTCTTAAATAAAATCGTCGTTTGCATATTTGCATTTAAAGACATTGCATTACCAAACGATATTTTCAATTTGTAAAAAAAAATGTCATTTTTCTAATATTTTGAATATGAGGTGTAATACTTTGTTAAAAATAAACAAATATATGAACGAACGCAGAATTTAATACTCTTTTTAAAAATGTAATTGTTTTGACGAAAATGTTATTGGATTTGGTTGTACATTAAAAATAAGCTAAAAAGTAAAGACGGGGCACGTTTACGCATCGACGTCGGGGCACGTTTACGCAGTAAGAACGCGCGTAAACGTGCCCCGAGGTCGGTGCGTAAATGTGCCCCAGAAGCTTTTTTAGCACCGTATCGCCATAGAACGTCTGTATTTTTAGTCCATTTAGCTTCGCAGTTTTTCATTTTATGTTTCACTGAATTACAAATTCATCTCTTGTAACTAACTATCATATAGTTCTGTACTCATGCTTGTACAATTTAAAATTTTAACTATTCAGCTTGTAATTTTCTTTATGTTACAGATGGTAAGACATTATGTTACAAAAACTGTTAGAACGAAGTTCGACATAAAACTAATGAAAAATACCGTACTGAAAGTAAGACTTGGTCAAGCCACAATTAGAGGGGCTGCCAAAATTTATGGTTTAAATGACAAGATGGTAGGTAACTACTGCAAACATTTCTTATAATATGTTAGACTATTTTATGAAGTTTTAAATTGTTTTTTTTTTTCAATGAAACCAAATACGATTATAAAATTTAAATTTAATTATTTACACTGTGAAATTTTTAAATAGTATTCAAAGTCATTTTCGCTAGATGAAGCCCCCCCCCCCCGCTAATTTGAATACCATTCAATTAGCGGCGCATTTCATTTCAACAGTTAAAGTAGTAAATGTGCAACTAATTTTCTATTGCGGGAAAGGTTTTCAATATTCACTAATGTTATTCTGCATAAAGCTGGCTACCGTCAAAGCTTTTATACTCCCCACCCTCCACCTAATGTGGAGGTATATTTTACTTTTTCCCACAATATATAAGCTTTTGGGCGAGTGAATCGGTGTCAAGGGTTATTAACTGAAAAGGGTTTCTTTTTACGTAGCATGTAGCTCATTTATTGATGCATATATTTTCACTCAAAACTTTTTTCTACAGCTTGATGAACCAAATTTAGAAGTCTCTGAGACGCAGAAGCCTTTTGATCCTCCAAGCATTTCTCAAAATAGGCCTTCCACTTCATCACACATGGACTACTCAACCCCCGAACAATTGGAACCTTTTGAAAAAGCAGGACCTAGGCTTGGTACTAAGAAAGGGAAGAAAAAGAGAAAGTCCGCAATCCTAACTGATTCACCAGTTAAAGAAGCTCTCAGACAAGAGCAGTTAGAAGCAAAAAAGAAAAAAAATATTTCACAACAAAACAAAAACAAGAAACTACTTAAAAATTTGCTAGTTTCTGTGGAAGCAGAATCAGAAGATAGCAAAGGAAAAAGAAATAAACCAAAAAGGCCGAAAGGAAACAGTTGGCTTTGGCACCCTCTGCAAAAATTAACGACTGAAACTACTTAGTCATTTTCATAATCACTTCGAAATCAGAATCATTCTTTATTTTAATCGGCAATAAGCTTTATTTTTTCAGTTCATCCTACAAAATGTTCTTTTATTAATTTTCTTTATTTTTTGTTAGTAAAAACTGTTAAAATGATTAAAATGACTAAATAGTTTCAGTTGTTAATTGGCAATAAGCCCTGAGTTTGCAGTTTATCTAAAAAATGTGCTTTTATAAATTATCTTTATTTTTTATTTTCAAACAGTACTTGAAGTTATAAATAAAACATTTTAGATTAATTAAAAATTAATTTCTCTTAATACTTGCCACTCTAATAACATGCCCCTTAATGCGTAAACGTGCTCCGATGTCGATGCGTAAACGTGCTCCGAATTGCGTAAATGTGCCACGAAGTTGCGTAAACGTACCCCGAAGTTGCGTAAACGTACATCGAAGTTGCGTAAACGTGCCCCGATGTCGATGCGTAAACGTGCCCCGCCTAACGCGTAAACGTGCCCCGCCTAACGCGTAAACGTGCCCCGCCTAATGCGTAAACTTGCCCCGGATACGGGGCACGTTTACGCAACAGACTTTGTCCTAAATATTATTTTTTAACGCTTAAATACAAACACAAGGCGAAAACTGAATGCATAAATTTGAACTTCATTAAATGCTTAATAAGAATATAACGTTTGAAATTTCCTAAAGTGAAACATAAAAATGAGAAAATTCGCGTAAACGTGCCCTGGTCTCCCCTATACACTAAAGTATAGCTTTAATCAAGAGCATGCATACTGTTCGAGTTAAGCTACTTTAAGATTATTTTTCTGTTTATGATATTCATATCTATCATAAAGTGGAGTAAAGTCATAAATTGGAAGATATCAGTATTTTAAATCACATATGCTTCAAGGCTTTTGAAGTAGTCATACTATAGCACAAAATTTGATCATAGCTTTGCATTAAAATATTTAATTATTTTACTGCATTTGATTTTTTTAAACACTGAGTGTTTGTGCATTATTTTGAGAAAACATAAATGCGCTGCCTAAAATTTTTGAAAAGCTATATAAAATGAAAGACTAGCTAAACGTTTTCTAGCCAAACTCAGCTAGGCTAAATATTATGATGCCCCCCCCCCCCCCCGTCTGACCTCCGTTTACTCTTTCCACCAAAGGTGTCCGTTTATACACTCTCACACTCACGTAATACTACTGCATTTATGCAACAAAATTTTCGAAGCAAATGATTAACTGATATCCAAATGAAACAATCGTATTCTATAATTTATGCACAAACGCAAAATTAAACTGCAAATCAATGCCTACTAAACAGAACACTTCCCACACAAGAACTCAAACGAGCATTAACTTCCGAAATGAAATATTTCGTGAATTCTTTGTTCGAATGACAAATGGTAGATGTTGTCGTCCGTTGCTCAGGAGAAAATAATAATCGCCATTAACGCGGGGCTTGCTTCGGAACAATTCCGGAGGTGGATGTGACACGTAGCAAAACAAAACTTTCGTGCGCCTTTAATTATCCTTTGTTGCTAAAGCGACTATCAACTCGATATAAATGTTTCTTATTTCTCAAATGTCGCAGAAGAGCATCTTTCCAGCGCTGAAGTCGGTGTCGACATTTTGGATTGCATCCAAAGCGTCGTGAAGTACGTTATTTGACTCTTCGTGGAAGAAGGGGATTCTTTGAATTCTGAGCTGCTGTACATGCAAAAATGTCTAATTTAATTTCTGTGTGGAAGTTGTGTGAAAATTTAATGTACACAAATAAAATTGTGTTAGTCAATTTCGCTGAAAGATAAATATGTGATATTTAAACCCCTGTTTTACTTACAGTGCTAGTGACAAATAATGTACATTTTCAAACGCTGATTCCTCAAACTACAGAGCTAGTCTACAAGGGTTTTTCTCAATAAGATAATCACGCGAATGTTTTCCGTTACGTATGTTCTTCCGACCTTAATCTGTAGAGCACGTTCAGATCATTCTAGAAAAAAAAATTTGACACATTTGCATCATTCACAAGTGATTTTTGAATCAAGAAGAAACTATGCTGTATCATTTCATTTGACTATTTAAAGTCATCAGGTAATCATCTTTCTTGTGTGGAATGAATTATTTAAAGTATAAATATTAAAACCAATAAAATGTTTTAAAGGTCCACAAATTTCAAACTATGGTTTAAAATACCATTTAATGATAACTAGTGTCGAAAAGAAGGGCAAAAACTATCTTTGGAAGTACTTATTTCATTGCAACTTCAGAGAAATGCACAACAAATTTAGAAATTAATCATTTTTTTTCAATCTTATGAACGAAAACAATTTTTAACTCAGTATATGCACATTTTTTTTTTAATCGGATGACTATTAAATTTTTTGCTGAAATACTATGACCATAATACGTGTTTTCTGATAGTTAAATATTTACAAATACTGTGTGCTTCGCTATTCTTTGATTAAATTATTCTTTTTAACAAGTTAGTAATAGATGAAGAATTAAAATTTCTCTCGTTTCCCCGTTTCCTAAAAGTTTTTTTAATTAACCTTAAAATTTTCAATCTGGCTTTTTCTGCGTGACTGTAAATCTTATCGGGAACCGCACTTGCTGATAATGAATTATTCACAAACTCCTTCACCTTTCAATGTTTGGCTAAACCGCAAATCTTTTCAACTTTTTCAGAAGTAAATTTCTATTAAAAACATTATCACCTTACGAAACGTAAAGAAATGATACTGTTTTATTCGGATACACTTGCTGATTGAGTGATGTAGTGGTTAAGACGCTGGCCTCTGACTCCCTATGACACAGGATTAAACCTGGTTCCAGTCGGTGGATTTCCAAGAAATAGAAAATTGACAGCGTCCATGTCGTAAGATTTTGCGGCATGTAAAAGATCCCTCGAGTACTCTTTTGGTGTTGAGTATCTTCTGGAAAAATTAAATTCCCAGTTCAATATCGCATCAAATAGAGCTTAGTGGGGAAACCACATTCTAGGCGAATTTTGACGCCTAGTTTCAAAACATCATCTAGTTGGGAAACTGGGCATTAAAATCCTCGTAGCAATGGCCTTTACCAATAGAGGTGCTACAAGGAAGATTGATAGCCAGTCTCGGGGCTATCTTTCTTAGCACTAAGTCTACACATGATTTGTAGCCAATATGCAAATACATTTTAAACAAACGTTACGTGCATGTTTACATCAATAGTACCTTAGTTTCGCATCATCAAGCCTGTTAGTATTTATAAATATGCAGCAGGATGGTTTCCCTTTAAAAAGGTGCCAATTAGTCTTATTTTCTGCAGTTCTTTGCTCGAAAAAGCGTTCCAATTTCATCATTTTAATGATTCGTGTCGTGTTTAAAAGTTTTTCTTACTACTCAATATCCAATTTAGCCTTTAGAGGCCCATCTATCGTTATTTCTTCTGACTAGGTGTCCATTTCAGTTCCATTAAAATAAGTCAAATAAGATCAGTAACTACCAGACTAAACAGTTTGATCCCTAATCCACATGTTTCTCCTTGTGTAGTTTTGGGTGCATCTTAGCATGCGCTCTTCAATGTTTTTTTAAAAATATACAATTCAGGCATATTGCTACGATATTGTTACTGTTGAATCAAAAGCAATTCATACGCTGTGTAAATATGTTACGTATAAAACTACCATTTTTATCTCACACCTGTTTTTACATAGTGACATACTATTTCTGTACTGTAAACGCTATGAGAAATAAATTTGAATTTCTATTTCGCATAATCTTTAGCTATTTAACGTATTGGGACGTTAAAAATATTCATCATTTTATCGATTGTAAAACAAATTTGAAAATTTAGCGCTTATTTTAATTTTAAAAAGGTGAGATAAAAATATTTTACTAAAATCATTATGACTTTTCTCTATATTACATTGGTTTACATCCGAAACATAATCACGAGGCTCAATACTGTTTCACTATATTACTTGCATGGATTTCATTCCAAATTAAGGAAAGAATGCAAAGTGGCATTGAGTTAGTTCGCGTAGCAATTAAAACGTCCACACATCAACATCGAAAAGATGGATGGATATAATTTCGGGCAAATCATGGCAGTTAATAAGATATTACGTACATAAAGATCCAAAGCAGAAAATAATGTCTCCGAAACATTTCACTACACTACGAGAACATGTCGAGAATCTTTTCAAGGGTATAATTACAAGCTTTAATATCCATTCCATCTATCATCAAGTCCGATTAAATTGTAATTTCCTGAAGGAAGAAACAAATTGCTTTTGGATACAAAACGATTTGCCTGAAGCGTACTAGAATTAGGAAGGTTATTTTGTATTTCCATAATAATTTGTAATTATATTCTGGAAGTTTAATTAAATGCTATATGTTTGTGGTCGCTATATTGTTTAGGTTATAAATACGACACTAATATGTTAAACTACGAAGTTTGATTACTTCTTAATTTACTTGATAAAGGAAAAAATAGCACATCTACTTGTACTTCCTACATTCAGTAAACTCAGTAATAATTAATTTTAGCTTTCCAAAAATGTGACTGAACTTTTGTAAGTGAAGGAGCATACACATGCAGTTAAAATGGCCGGATACTTTTAAAAAGTAAGAATTTTGGCAAATTTTTGAATAAATATCTGGATAATAGTTCTGTAACTACTGTCGTATGAAGAATATGTTTCAAGTCCTTATTTTCCCAAAAATGTAATCATGCTTGCATTTAAGAGACCAACAATAAATGAAAAAATAAACTTATTTCAACATCCTGCAAAGTAAAAAATAGGGAATGAGCTGTAACGTTCACAAAGCAGTTTTAATTGCTATGTTCAATTATTCTATGAGTGTGTCTTTAAAAATATTACTTATATTCACGAATATGAAAGCCTTAATTTTAAAAATAGTTTTTCTTCGCAAGGTTTTGGTTAATACAAAACAGACTTCTTTATTAAACATTAGCAAACTGTCAGAAAACATTAGCAAATTGCAGAATCATTGAACTAAAATCCAAAATGAAAATATTGAAAATTGGATAAAATATAAAGGAGTTAAGCTTTTTATTACGCATGCATAAAAAGTAGTAATTTATAACATTTATAGTATCGTTATCAAGTATTAGTGGAAAAACAAAACAAAAAAACACCTCATAAACTTTTAAAACTAATGCAAGCTGCTGTTCATAAGTAACATGATTTTCTAAAGAGTCACAGCGTAACGACACTAAAAGACTGCGAGCAAATGCTAAAAATTTACTAACAATTCTTTACACTTCAATGCCTAAGCACCATTAAAAACGGCTCATTGGATTACCGGTGTCGTTTTTTTTTTTTTTTTTGTTTATTCTGATAACGAACTAGAAACAGTGTAAAATTACTTATTTTAGTTTTTGTTAAGAGTATTTGCCATGGTTATTTTTTCAAATAAAAGCACGACACAACGACACAGTCTGATACGCGAAAATTAAAAAAAAATATATTCATTACCCTAAAACAAACTGGTTAATGGCGAAGAATAAACACATCAACGAGACATATTTCTATGCAGTACAAATCCATGCCACATTTGTAATATTAAACACCTTTTACTTACAAATAATTGTATAATGTTCAACGTTTTCTTCTTCTTTTTTTTAATTGTGCTAGGCCAAAACATATTTTTTTTTCTTGTTAGTCTTATCAAGACTGCATGGTTCTTTTAAGATAAACTTGACAATAATAAATATCTGGATATCTTGTTGCACTCAGGTTTAAGTAAAAGGACATAAAACCTTATATTTTTATTAGTTACAGAACATAGAACAAAATTAAAATATACCGGTGTAAAAAAACATTGGAACTAAAACTCGAAATCTTTCACAATCTCCTAAAATCTGTGGTAAACTAATAGGCAATCCTCTAACAATGAGAGAGATGAGATTGAAAAATGTGCAACTACGTCCGCATAAAGAACAATATAACAAAACTGAAACCAAACGCGTATCATCAGAAACATCTTTGAGTCAGTTCAGAATAAACTCATTTTTCACAACCTCTTACTAAGTTACCGACTTATATCACAAAAGCATGCACCATTATTACAAAATTTGGTATTTTAGATTCCTCAGAAAAGAAACATGTAAGAGCATGAGTTTGGCCTGCATTGATATACTTATTAATAACCCACTTTGATGAAGACGCAAGGTGGTAAATGACGCCATCCAGAAGTGTCAGGAAAACCATTTCAGCCAATGAATAGTTGCTATAAAAGTCTCTTACCTCCATACCAAATAGACGGCAAAAGACCTTGCAGAAAGTTATACCCTGTTCTTCAAGTATCTCATTATCTTAAGTGAAGGTTTTTTTGCTGGTATTGATTTCTTTCTCGTAAAAATGGTCAAGAGTGAATAAACCGAGCCATGTAATAGGCATGAAAAATGGACTTTACTTGGTTTTTACTTCAAGGGGAAAATAAAAATATGGAGGAAAATGCATGTGATGACGTTTCCATTTTCAGAATTATGCGTCCTAGTTTTGCTGTATTCAGAAAATGTGAGTTTATTTTATTTTTTATTTATTTCTTTTTTAAGTATTTGGTATAAAAAAAAACTCAAGAATTATTTAACTTATTTTTTACCAACATATTCCACGTTACGGAGTTAGTATGATACTAAAGCGTGGTTATATATATATATATATATATATATATATATATATATATATATATATATATATTCAAAAATACAAAAGGAAAAATAGAAAATGCAAACCAAAGACTGGCACGTCATCAGGGGAAAGACCAAATCCGTGGTTCGCAAGACCCTTTCTATCTGACATGAGGGAAGGTCCCAATAACATGTCACCTTCCCCAAGAGCCTTGAATAAAAAGAACGACAGAAAAACACGAGCAAAAGGAAAATATAAAACGCAGTCAAAAATCAAACACCAAAAAGGTGGAAAACATTTTTTAAGTTTTTCTTAAATATTAGAGACAGTCTAAATTTGTTAAAATTGTGATAAGCTTAATAATTTCACAGCACAGCTGTCGTATGTTATTTTAGATTAATTGCAGTTTAATATCCCTTAATCAAACGAATAGACATAACTATTAAAATATTAATGATTACCCTTTACTATTTAGATAGCTGACCTTAAGAAAAATAAATTTTGAAACTGTATGTAATCTAATTTATATTGCTCACACGTGGAGCTCAATTTGATAAAACGGCTACACTAAAACTTACAGAAAAAATAAATACTATCAGCGCTTTTTATCACTTATTAAGGTTTTCTTTTTTGTTTTCTTTTTAAATGAGTTCCAAACCATATTTTTATTCTATGTTTTTTCACGGACTTTCTTTGTTTATGCACGAACTCCAAATCTAAACTTCTCCAGGTGCGATAGGTCAAGAATGTGATAGGGTACCATTATTATCAGACATTATACATACAATTAGAGAAAACGAATTTTAATGTTGAAATATAGAGCATTAGTTAAGCAATGAGTCAAAGGTACTTTTATGGGCCGAATTGAATCCATTTACATTTAAGTAGCAAATTATCTCCTAATTATTGTACCTTCTGTATTTAGAAGCTAACTAGCAGAACCCGGCAGACGTTGTTCTGCCTAAATGTATATTTCGTCTCCACATGGTGTTTTGGATGTAAAAATTTATAAAGCGTTGTTGAAAATAGGCATGAAAGATTTTAAAAATTCTAAATCAAGCAAAGTTATCTTCTGATAAAGTTATTCAATTTTCAGAAACTCTATTCAATAAAAAATTTCATTTTCCTTTAAAACTATAAAACTATGTTCTGTAGAGTTGGAAAACACAGATGCCCACTTCTTAAAAAGTTAATAAAGTCACTTAGATGGCTAAACTAAACTTAACAACAATGGCAGACGTGTTGAAATTTTGCAATGTAACGATGCAAATGATACTTAAACTTGACAGTACTTGAAGAAACTTCTTAAAACAGAAAAGTAACAAATCCTTTTGAATAAGAAAAAAAGCATGGAGGAATGGTTGTACTTTAGTAATTTGATGGCATAAGCTATTGGGAAATACTCGTCCATACGCACAACCATTTGAAAATTAAGTAACAACATATCTAATGTGAAGAAATGAGTTCCATAAGTTTTGCACGTGTGGCACAATTTGAGCAAGCATGAATATATTATTCGCAAGGCTGAAAACAATTTTAATGACCTATTTGGTGCTCAATACCCACCATTCCGTACGTCGTTAATAATTTTTAACATTGCGGTTAATGACAAATATTACGAACATGAAAAAGCAAACACCTTAAAAAATATGGTAGCATTTGAGTACTGTCACGCAATAATATGTTTGTCTGAGAAGGAAACATATTTAATCAGGTATTTATCATACACAAATAATTTTTTCTACTCTCGAAAACAAAAATAGTTGCGTAGCAACGCGCCATGGAAAATTTCAATTATTGGAGGTTCTTGGCGCTATTTAAAAAATTCGCCAATTTGGTAGCTAATTTGGGATACCTTGGATAATTCTGAACCCCTATCCCTTCCATAAATAAAGAAACTTACGTATTATCACTTTTGTGAAAGAGAAATTGTATCCAATTGTTGAGGTATTCTCTATGAAGCTGATTACTTTTTGTCAATCTGAAATCAATTTGAATATTATATTTGGCGCTAAATGTACACCATTTCGTAAGGCGTTAAAATAATTTCCGACATTGCGGTATATTGAAAACGAACTATTGATTGGATGTTTGGCGAGAAAATATAGTAACATACTTTGATTGAAAACAGCAATAGGTATAATGAACAAAATAGTGTTCGTCTGGAAAATAATGCATGACTTCTAAGCCTCTACAAATCTAAAGAAGTTCCGAAATATGAAACGGAATCGCATTTGTTTTTTAAAAAAGATTAATCTGTTAATCAAATACCTTTTTTATCCTTTATACTTGAGATAGTTATTGGGAAAACTTCCATTATTGAGGGCTCATGGCGCGATTCAAAAGATAGCCAAATTTACGGTAGCAAGCAATTCCAACTATCTGCCACAGAGTTGAGTTGATACACTAAATACTCGATTGGATTGATGAAAGCCTTCGAAAATGGCGTTTTAAATTGAAATTACAAAGACAGAATCAGGTCTAAAATTGAAATAAAAAAATAACTACCCATCGGATTTTGTTGAAACTGGTCTCTAAACCTTCCCAGTACCAAAAGGAACAAACGGTGAAAATTTCTGCCAAATCTCCCAGGTAGTTTCTGAGATCTTAGGGAACACACACACACACCAACATTCATTTTTATATATATAGATTAATAATTACGATGTTAGTAGGTTAATTGCAAACGACGATAAATTTTGCATCAGTAAAAAAAGTCTGAAGAAATCCTTTTGTTTCCTGTTTTAACGGACAATAAAGCACTACTGATGTTTTCGAGTTATAGATGATTTCCCACTTTCTTGTGCCATACCTAAATTTCTCGTTAATACTTATTTTGCTCGCGTATTCATTACTCATTGTTTTACAAATAACTGTTTCATTTAGAGCCCAAAATTGTGCTGTAAAGTTTCTTCAACACGTACCAAAGAATCCCCAAGATTCATTCAAAACGCATTAACCAAGGTCGGATTTATTATCCACTGTTGTTAGGAGTCTGAAGATCCCACGTCTTTGTCTACGATTTCTGAGCTTAAACATCCTTCCCACTCATGAAATAAATCACTGCTTGAGCATACAAAGCCTAATCACAAAATCAATGGACACGCTCCTGGAAATCAGCGGTTTTCTGTAAAACGGTGGATGGACGTCATTCGTCTTATGTCATTGGGCCTGTCTTCCCAAAGAATACTTTAAATCGCTGCGACCAGATAAGTCTTTTCATTTCATGGGCTTTGATTTCCGCGGAAGAGATACGATGGGAAAGACAATCAGATTAATAGGGAGATGAATGGGAATTGGAAATGATTAAGACGGAGAAAGAGGTTTTTTTTTATTTTTAAGCACATTTCTTTTTTTGACTTTGAATTTGAAGCAGTTTATAGTATGGCTAAAAATTATCCTATTGCCTAATTAGCAATAAAAATCGGCATTTATTTTGTTTATGCAACAAAATCTTCAAGATATTTAAACATATGAAATATTATTTGAAAATAATGATAACACAACTCATAGAAATTAAAGATTTAAAAAAACACAAAATAAGTGTTTGTGATCATCATAGGATTTGTTGATCCTTCATTACATTAGGAATTTTTTTTTAACTGTGTATTTTATTTTTGGGAAAATCTTCCAATCAAAAAGTATTCTCTAAAACAATTTACATGGAAAAAGTGTGGTTGTTTTTTTATTTTAATACATAGAAAACATTATTCTTGGTGATTCATATTGATTGTTCTGAAATAAATTATTTTTATTGGTTTAATTGAAGAAAAATAATCAAACATGGCAAATTTTACTCATCCGTGAGCAAAGAAATGTCTTTATATCAGGAATAAATTTTTTTCAAGAACAGAATAAAATCTTTGGAGAGCTCAAAGTATTATGCAGTTTGCCAACTAATTTTTATCAAAATAAACAATGGTACGGCACAAAAATTTCAGAAAATTAGTTAATTTTATATGTAATAACCCTTATGCCAGATTGCTGAAACAAATTTTAATCAGCAATACATAAAACAAAACAAAAAATAAAATAAAATAAAATTACACAACTCGAATTATTTATTTTTTTTTCTCTGTCTTAAAGGAGATTAGTGCAATCTGGCTACAGTGTTATTATATAAAAAATAACACATTTTTAGAAATATTTGTGATATACCAATTTTTATCTTGATAAAATTTTACAGACAATCTACATCAATATTCTCTACTCCTCAAAGTTTCTTTTTTTTTTTGGAAAATATTTGTTCTTGAGGTATGGTAATTTTTTTGTCCGCGGCGGAATACAACTAGGCCTTTTTTTTTTTTTTTTGATAATTTTTCTTCCATTTAAACAATCAAATTTTAATTGCTGAGTAATCAATATGAGGCAACAAGAATAGGATGTTCTCTAAATATTTAAAAGAAAAACAACCCACTTTGTTGAGATTTACAGCCTGTATATAGCGCTGAGATGCTGCCACTGTTTTTTTAGAAATGTTTGGAATACATCAGCTATTTGTGGGTTACTTTGTGCTAGTATTACATCTAAATTCTCATTTACTAAATTTCGCGCTTATTAAAGATCCCATACGTTTATTCATTTAAATAACATTTTAAATTATAATTTAGCAAATACATACATTGTGAAAATTTCTAAAGTGCTGTGTAGAAGTGAATATTTAATGTTATTTTTCATTTTAATAATGTAGATAACTGCACTCAACAAACAATCTAACTTATAAATGTGAACTATAAGGCTAGGCTTGGCTAATATAATTGCAATATACGCAGCCATTAATCTCTGCTCATATACAAATTATATTTTCTTTTTAAAAAGCACAAAACGAACTTGTTTCATCCTAGTAGAACAAAAAACATTGCACAACTGAGACAGTTTAATCCTGTAATAGAAAAACAGGAACTAACAGCTCCCTACGTAGCAGCTTCTGACAAAGGCAAATTCAAGCGTGGTGTTCACGCGCAGATATGTCTCCCTTGACATGATCAAAGTAGGATGAAAATTGTTTTTTTTCTTTTCTTTTTTTTACGTTTTATTTCGGAAAACTTTCAGGGGAGTTCGTCTATCCCCATGTACTTCCCTGATGTCAGCAAAGGTGGCTTAAAAATGTAATTTTTGGTTTCAAATTGGAAAAAAACCCACCCTTTTAAACTTAGTTATATTATAAACTAGCTGACCCGGCTACGCGTTGCTGTGGCTAAAGTATGGGTTAAACCATACTGTTTCAATAGAAACGAAAAAACTTTATTACTGTTATAGAGATCAACTTTATATAAATGTGAATTTGAGGTCAAAATATGAAAACAATCTAACAAAAATTTCCTAAGTTTGCTAGAAACAAAAAATCAACAGAAAATGTAGCATTTTAGTACTTAAATATATTATATTTAAGCTTGTAACAATTGAGTTAATTAAAAATTTGCTAATTGTTATCGTAACATTTTATTTTTTAATGTAACATTTATTTTTAATAATGTAGGTAGGGTAGATAATTAACCAATATTATTTGTCATTTTTTGAATTATAAGCATTTTAAATTTCAGTTTAACTCAACACTAATCGGTGCACAATATTCTTTGTTAATCTGTCTCTTGTAAACAAAAATAGATTGGACGGTTTTCCCACACGGGAGCAAGCGACCTATAGTTGCCCATGGGAAAAACATGGATTTTCTAAACCTAAACCGCAAATTGACATTGTTTGTCCTTGGGACTTATTAATGGACATGGCGAAAGCTAAACGAATGGAAAACTGTAGCCTTTGAAGGGTATTGAAGACTCTGGCGGTGTCATTGGGATACGTGGCAACAGAACTACTTCATCTTTAAACTTGCCAGTCAAAATGATTGCCTCAATAATGTTCCCGGTGATTTTTTTGATAACTAAACGCGTACCATTGCATAATCTCGCTGGATTTAAATTACGTAGAAGAACTATGGGTAAACCAATTTTTAACCGCAGATTATGTGGTGGCATTCCGGGTATGTTTAAAGAATTTTAGCCAAGAATGCAGAAAAGCTGGTAGCTAAATAGATAATTTGCAATAAAAAATAGATTGCGGTCCTAAATTGAGATAAAAACTATCCTATCATTTAAGTTGGACCAAACTGCAACTGCGTGTAAAATTTGGTTAAAATCGGTTCAGTAGCTGAGGAGTCCATTGGCCACAAACACAGGGACACGTAATTTTTATATATTAAGATAAGAAAGATTATTGCTTGTTTACTGCTCTCCAGAAGCTGCCAGAACGTGTGCTTTATGTCGCTCAGCCATGGAGGTGTCAAAAAAGGCTTAGTAAAAAAGCTTAGCCAAGAACACAGAAAAGCTGGTAGCTAAATACATAATTTGCAATAAAAAATATATTGCGGTCCTAAATTGAGATAAAAACTATCCTATCATTTAAGTTGGACCAAACTGAAACTGCGTGTAAAATTTGGTTAAAATCGGTACAGTAGCTGAGGAGTCCATTGGCCACAAACACAGGGACACGTAATTTTTATATATTAAGATATAAATTTATAGGGGTTTTGTATTACTTCAATTTCGAAACACTTTTGTGACTGATTCTCCCCCTACTTGGTTCAACGTCACCAAATATCACCTTATATATGTTTACAGAAAGGTGAGCTTCCGAATTCCCTCATCTCTCCTCCGAAATCGTCAGAGATGGTGTTTCAAGAGCGTTCATGTCAGGAAAAAAAGTATTTGCAACGTTATATTTTCTCAGCTTTAAATTATAATTAATTAACCTCTAACAAATTAGAGAACTTGGGATAACTACCGTTGTTAAAAAAAATCCTACGACATGCCACTGAGAAGTTGGTCCTCCAGGGGCACTACGTTCGAACTCTCTAGCACTTCGCGAATCGTCTATTTCTCCCCTCTCTAGAAGGAAGAACGCTGAGAAAATAGTCGCTTGACAAGTTTCGTGCTACGTTCAAAGGCCCGAGCGAGAACTTTCTCTCCTTCTAAACGCATATCGAGAGGGGGAAAAGATTGACCAATCAAATGGTTTCGTATCTCACCCTATGCATCGCTCTTTCTGATCGGCACAAAAAAACCGGGTGCTCAATACTTTTCTACGAGAATTTCGCAAACTTTCGGCGCCTATATTTTATTCCGATTTCGTCTAATCTTTCAACCAATGCGAAAAATAGTTACAGCATAGTTTCAGGAAGCTCTTATTTTAAAATGGGCAATATTAGAGCCGATTTAATTATAGAAAATGCGCGTTTTCATTACGCATTTTCTTATGCTTTGGTAGCTTGCGCATCGATATCTTAGCTGTTTTTCACAAGTTTTCTTCAATGTTAATCAACAATTAAGTGCCTAATACAATTAGAAAAAAATCCCCCTCCCCCAAAGGACTTTTTTTTAATGATACGATTTAAACAACATCAAAATCCCTCTCAGTCGGAAAAAAGGAATTTAATTTAAATGCGACTTATTTTAACTCGAAAAATATTAGTCCCCCGCCTCTCCAGAAGAAAAATGATTTTATTGAAATACCCGTTCACGGTAAAGAAAAATGAGTGAATTGAAACAATAAAATAATTTTAAATCCCCCTTTCAAAAAAAGGAAATTGGAACTTAGTTAAAATACACATTTAATTACAATAACAAGAAAAACCTCCTCTTCTGATGAAAAAATAACGAAACCGAAATACGCAACACCACAAGAAAAATATACCCCCCCCCCAACACACAACAAAAAAAAAAAAGCTTTGCAAGTTTTATTAAAAAAATGAAAAGACTATATCTCTCCGAAGAAACAGAATTTTAATATAATATATTTCGTGGTATCCCGTACCCTCATAAAGATTAGTTCAATGAAAATAAGTATTACAAATATAGATAAAATCCAGCGACTGCCCCCCCCTCCTTAATGCAGTAAAAACCTCTTTAAATTAAATACGCATCACAATTTGGAAAATTTAAATATTCACTTCTCAAGAATACAGAATCATAAATTACTAACCAATAGAATCAGAAAAAATATACCCCCCCCCCTTCCCAAAGAAAAAAACATCTAACTAAATATGCACTGCAAATAAAATGAAGAACAAACTCTCTTGGGGGGGGGGGGGCTCAACAGAAATACTTTAAACGAACATTATAAATCCAAAAATGTAAGTACCCCCCCCCCCCCGCAGTGGAAAACAGAATTTAAACAAAATACATACGTAAATACAACGATACGGAAAACTCTCTCTCCGGAAAAAAAACTTTCATTTCATGCACAATACAAGTGGAAACGTCCCCCCCCCCCCCCGCGCTTGAAAACGTAAAATAAATATGCATTTAAATTCGAAAATGGGATCCATCTCTCTCGAGGGAAAAGAAACGAAATGTATAGTTAATTTCAACAAATTAACGCCCCCCCCCCTTTTCCAGGAAAAAAAATGTGTCAAGTAAAATACCAAATAACAGCTGCAAAAATACAATTCCCATCCCCTTTCGGAAGACGAAAAAAATTATTTAAAAGCCGTTATCCGATTAAAATGAAACAAAAATCCCACTCTTCCCGCAGAAAATAGTATACAATTTAAGTCCACCGGCGAGGACCTCTTTCGAATTCATCATCTTCATCCTGACAAATCGCGAGCATAACTATTTCAGCCATCTTGATAGTAAACAAACGAACTTCTCTCTACCTATTACGCGTTCTCCCTCGGTTTCGGGCGGGGGAGAAATGCTCGACAGTCAATCTAGGAGGGGAGACGTAAACGTTTGTTACAGCGTAGTGCGAAATTGTGGCTCTCCAGATGTGACGTCACGCTGGGGTAGAAACCGGTTTTCTCTACAGTGAGTATCTTCTAGGGAGCTTGACGTTAGTGCCCCAGGGATTTTTTTTTTTAAAACATTTTGATGAAACGCAAAATTATTTTAGAAACATCATTAACAAACCACGGGAAAAGTTGATGTCTTTACAAGCATATATTTAGCCATAGAATTGTATCTGGTTAACTTAAGTAATTACGCAAAAACAAATGAAACTTCCACCCCAGTGTTTTCAGAAACAAAGTTTTGAAAGGAACAGAAAAAAGCAAACTCGATGCATCTCGAACAGTATAACTGCGGCATATTTCCTTTCTAAATTCTCCAAAAACTGCACTTCGTTACAATACCCAAGTAGCACATCCGACTCCAAGAAGTAAATTCTACTCTTTCTCTCTCAAACAGTTAAGTTTGGCAAACGAACCGTGGATCAGTTTTATCGTCTTTTTTTCCTTAGAGAATTGCGGTAAGAGGTTTAAAAAAGACAAATAAAAGTATTCTTTATCATTACTTTATTCCAAAATACATAAAAGTTCTCATATCAGGGAGGAAGCAATTTCTGCAGGCCAGCAAGCACGATTCTTTAAATGCCGAAGGAAAAAGTTTTATTCACGCGACCTGGTAGCGGTTAACTTTTGTCCATGCTGCGTTGAGTGAAACTGAAACATTTTATCTCTTTTTGTCTCGGAGCCTTGCAAACGCACTCAAGTAGAAATTATATGCATATTATATTGCGAATGCAGCTTAAAGTATTTTCCTCATTTAGAGGTTATAAAGTCCGAACTAAGATACAGTAAATAAGAGAAAGATAAGTTTAGAATTTAAAAGAAAAGTTGAAAAGTTGAAAACGCACATTGTTGAATAATACGCATTTGTAGTTTTTTTTTTTTTTTTTACAACAGCAGAACATAAATTGATTTACCCTCACGTTTTTTAAAGTCAATTAAGTGTAATTAAATGCAGTATAGTCGGCTTATTGGAATATCGGTTAGAAATATCCTGCTTATTGAAGTAATTTTTTAATGTGCTAAACCTCCGTAGCTTGCAATTTTGATCCTGGATAATAGAATATTTTGCTGATTGGCATGAACTGTCTTAGCCACTTTGATATTCTGTTAAGAGTCTCGATCGTACACACTCGTATAATTTCAGGAAATAAAGTAATTAAAAAAATTCTCTGTGCTGACTACCTATCATATTGCTATGTAGGAAAAATTAAAAGCGATACTTCTACTTTTAATTTGTAGAACAATGTAAGTAGTAAATAAAATAAGTTTATATCTTAATTTATGTAATTAAAGTTTTTCTCTCTCTCTGTGTGCTTGTGAGTAACCATATTTTATCCTCACTGTCAATGCATTATGAGCTGATAGTGGTACCTTTACATTTAGGACATCCAGAGGAAGTCCTTTTGCCCAGTCCCATGTATCTAAACCTAAACGAACCTAAGATATGAATCGGAAACTGTAACATAAAATCGCCTCTACCATAAATAATAACCGGGATTCGTTCCAGATGGTATTTTACCAACTCTGTCACCAAATTTGGCAAAATACCGCCAAGTCACAGGCGGTGACGGGGCAAAGCCACCACAGATCACCATCTGACGTCGGAGTTGATGTCGAGACGTCGCAGAGACCAAGGGTGGGTGGAGTGAGTGGGGTTCACCCCCAACACACCGGTGAAATCGGGTTGGTGATCGAGCTGCCCCAGTCTAGCCAGTTCTGATTCGAGCAAATGGGGATGGCATGATAATCCTTAACTAATAAATAATGCAACAGTATAAAAAAACCATCAGAAAATGGACGTTAATCACTTTTGAAGAGAAGCTTATTAACGATTTCTTTAAAACAAACAATACACATCAAATACAAATCACTGCCCTAAACGGTACTTCGTAATAGTTCCATTTTTTAGACACTTAGTTTTCAATATTTATTGACTGTTTTATTTATTTATTTTTCTTTCCTCAAATTCCATTCACTTTATGTTTTCGTAGCAAACAACTTATTAATAAAAATAAAAGAAACATATTTAAACAAACTTTAAGTTAAAAAAAATCATCATTAAAAGTTGTCATTCATATTTCATGACAATCTTTCATATACTCAGCACAGGTCATCATATACTTCCCCTTTGAATTACTTATCAATGATCTCTTAAAAACTTTTGTTGTTCCTTTTGTTGCTCTTTCAGCATACCGTCTTATTCATTTGTGAATCAATTTCACAAATATGACAGATATTTTTTTTTTTTTTAACTTTATTTTTCTTTTCTTCTCTTTTTATTTTTTAAATGAAACAAATTATGTCAACGAAGGTGTTGAAATCATTATAAGTTAGGAAAATAGTAATAATAGCGCATAAAATGTGGTTTTCGTAACAATCTTTCATATACTCATCACAGGTCATCATATACTTCCAGTGTGAATTACTTAAATGTCAAAACTTTTAAATCACAGAAACTTATCAAACTGTTCTAACCTACAAATTTATAGAAAAGCGTCTTAACTCATACAGAACGCTTCAACACATTTCCGCCGACTCCTTTCGATAAATCCTGATCGCCCGAGTTTATGTACGGTCCAATGGACAGACATTTGAAAATAATACATGCTTCAGAAGAGGAGTTTGGAGCGCGTTAAGGCAAGGGGAGAAACACTCGGAAATATTTTCCAGTTTACGGAATAAGTGCCCAAAAGGTTTAAAGTTATAGTTAATGGAAAATTCAGAAGTTGAGTTGAGTGCGCTTAAGGCAAATAAGTGTATTATTTTGCATATGCTTGGTGATAAAGTCGTGTTTAAATAGGAAAAGAAAGTGAGTGGATTCTAGTGAGATAAAATATTTATTTCAGGATAGTTTATCTATTTCAATGCAGTTGCAAAATAGACATAGCAATTTTTTGCAGAATATCAAAATATGCAAAACGCGGTATAAAGCTTTCATGTTTTTTTGCCCCCCTCCCCCCCCATCTTCCTTGCAAAACACTTTGATGAAGGAAAATCCTCTTTAATATACGAAAGATTTTATTTTGTAAAATATATACGTAAGTATGTTTGTGTTAGCTGTAAAATAGAGTTACAGTTATCATCAAACTGCGATTAGAACTTTAAGCTTTTTGCGAAAGTCTTCTTTGAAAGTAACTCTTAAAAACTTTTGTTGCTCCTTCAGTATACCGTCTTATTCATTTGTGAATCAATTTCACAAATATGACGGATATTTTTTTTAAAAAACTTTGTTTTTCTTTTCTTCTCTTTTTATTTTTTAAATGAAACAAATTATGTCACCAAAGTGTTGAAACCATTATAAGTTAGTAAAATAGCAATAATAGCGCATAAAATGTTGTTTTCATGACAATATTTGGTAAAAAAAAAATTCGAAAAATAAAAAAGTAAAATGTGTATTAACGAAATCCGGTTTTCTCTATACACTATACAAGCGCAATGTCTAGTGTATGCAAAATAAATATATGTCTGATGATTTTGGGACAGAAAAGATGCACTAAAAGATACAAATAAGCACTCAGAAGTAGACACAACATGTTAACCATCAAATAGTAAAATATAGCTTGTATGTTTAAGATGATAATTTTAAGCTGATATCTTTGCACGATATAGTGCTTGTTGTCCTATCTCAAATAATTTTAAAAACAAATGAAACCAAATAGAGTGTATGGATTAAAATCATGTACAATACATAATAATATATATGTTTTTTAATAAAAGAGTAATCCATCGTATATGTTGATAATATAATATTTACGTAACTGCTTAGCCATTCATGTATTCTTAACCACGTACGTTACGTACAATTACGTAATCTTTAAGCAGTTCATGTACTTTGAACAATTCATTAAATTACATCTTCAGCAGTTGTGATTTAATGCATTACGTAATCGCGAGAATAGCACAGTGAAACGTGCACAATAACTTGATAACATTAGCAGCATAAAGCAGAAAGCAAATTATGATCAAATTAGATACAACAACTCTTAGATCTGAGCTGGCATTACATTATACTCTGTTATTCCAAAGCGGACTGGATTTAGAGCATCACAATATGCTTCTAGATACATTCAAGCGTATAAAGCTTCTCGTGAAGTGAATTTGCAAATCAAATTGCGTACAATTGATATTACTTACGTTTAAAGCATCCTCAAAGTCAAATTGCGTATGATTGTAATAACATAATCCATTTATAATGGGTGAATAAATAGAATATAAATCCACATAAACGCAAGATTTTATGGGGCATACAGTATTAAATTGATAAAGTGCCAAATCTGTAGTGTGTTATCTGTTTAGTGAAGTGTCAAATCTGTCAAGTGTTTTTGAAAAAATTTGGTACCAAGTAACTTAAGGTTATTGACTTGCACTGTTTTTTACGTGAATATTGCAAAAAAATAATTTAAAAAATGCACGCAAATATACAGAGCGTATCTAAGTTCACCTCCGTGCTTTGAAAGCCTCACCAAGCGGACATTATACACAGGAAAAATTGTTCCACTCGACTCCCAATTCAGGAGCCACTTCAATTTTCCAAAAAACCTGTCTTCAAGAAACAGTATAGCATACAGATGTTTGAAGAAAGAGTAACATATATCGGTTAAATTAAGAGTAGTGTTGAACGAATTTTCCGGAGTGCGATATTAGCTTTAAAACAAACACATTACCAACGATGATTAAGAGGATTTCTGCCTCCAGCTCGTTTAATTCCTTTCCCATGCTGACGAGTGCCAAAAAGCACGAAACTGCAGTCCATGGATGGAATAAACGAGTTGGTGGTGTATTACATGCACAACGCTGATTTGACTTAACCTTTAGGAACCGGGCGGTACGCATGTTGTACCATAAGTCTCTTTTTTTAGAGGACTGGTTGAGATTTTCACTCGAACCCTTTGGAGCCGGAGATTTTATCAAGGTTTCATACGTCTGGTACGACAGTTTATATAATTCAACTTCGCAGAGATAGCCTATGACTCCTCCTTTCTTCAGGATTGTCCATTTTTAGGAAGGGGTGATACGCAGATGAAAATTGAGGAATGGGATTCACAATTGATGGGGGAATTTGAATGGGTAGAAATTCTACCTATTTTAAAGAATGGACTCGTTTTCTCATTTGATTGACACCGGCCATCTCGTAGCGGTGGAATTATACCTTCTCTTCTCAATGGAAAAGAAATCTGTGGTTCAACTGTCGCATTACCTGGGTTGAAAGAAAAACTTCCAAAAAACAGCTTGGATCTAAAAGGTTAAGAAAACAACGTTGCAAGTATTGATTCCACAAATGTTTGCTAGGTGACTATTTCATGATGCGGCAGATATCAAGTCCAGGTTTTGATTCAGTCAATGTAACATGTCACGATTAATGGTTAGCAAATGCGGTTGTAATAATTTGGCACAAATCTTTTAAATCAAGTGGAATTGGAGAAACTCGTTAAAAAAAATGTATGGAGTTAGGTGCGGTGAGCATAGTGAGAGTGGGAATTGTCGTCATTGGAAACTCGCCGAATCCCTAGTCCAAGAAAGTCGTTTTTGAGGAAATGACCCATCCCTTTTTGACAATGGATAGAGGGGGAACCATGTCTTAATAAAGTGAATGACCATTACTATAATTATTCGATTGAAAGGTAGGTATTTCCAACCGTAACGGGGAAAAAAATCCCCCATAAATTAAATTTATTTAAACTTTTTCTTTTTCTTTTTAAATATAAATCAAAGGTAGAATGTTTTGTTTCGCTACACCTTGATTTTTATCTCAACACATTTATTTCAGACGCTTAAGAAAAAAATAATATACGAACAGCGTATGAGTTCCATGTTAATAGCATGCATCAATTAACTGCATTAAAACATACATCAGAACAATAAAAGTTTCGTTTCTGGCCTACAGTTTCAACGTTTTCTAAGCGGAATGTCTGTTGGTTCCATAACTAGTCAGACTTGGGTGAAATTTGAATTTTGGTGTCCAAAATCGTTAAAATTGTCTGCTATATTCCATAACGTTTAGTTAAATTTTGCAAATATGTTTCTATTAGTTTACCAAAATATTTTAATGTATCAAATACATAACGAAGAAATGACACTAATTTTCAAAAGCAAGCCACATAATTCAATTCCCCTAAGACTCTTAACATCGATTAATACTTTCAGATTCGCAAACCTTTACATTTAATAACAAAACCTTACCTTTATCGTTCAATATAATATCCGCCGAATCATATCCCAGCACGTTCTTGGCAGTGCACGTATATATTCCGTAATCCGCTTCATTAACATCTCTCACTATTAACAGCGATGTCCACTGGATTTCATCTTGATTAGAAATAGACGTCCCATATTTATCCATCGAGCGAATTGCCGTGCCGTTGAAAGACCACGTGACTGTGACATTGGGACTGCCATCCGCAGTGCACCTAAGCCTGCCCAGTCCGTCAGACATTTCTCCGCCACTTTGGAAAATAATAGGTTTGTCTGCGAAGAAAGTCATTAATGAAATGTAGTTGCCAGTTGGGAAAAGAGTAAAATGCATCTAATGTACTGGTAAAAGTATGTATGCAAGTGTAATAATTTTATTTTTCTTCTTAAATTAAGTTTCATATTGGAATGCTGTTTATCTTTTTCTGTGAAAAATGCGTTTTATGTTGTAATTTTGTATATGGATTTTTAAGAAGTAATGCATCAGCTGGTCACTATGTTTCTTTATTTTTTTTTTTTAATATCACAAAATTTTGAAAATAAAATACGTATACGTTTCTTTTTCAACAAATTCCAGCAAAAATGCAATAACCACTCTTTGCTGAAATGATGCTTTGTGATACACCTAATCATTATCTGATGCGCAATTTTTTACCAAAAATGAACTATTAGTTTTTTTTTTAGATTGTTCGTTTTTTTCCCAACTCGAACTGAAATTTTTTACGTAAGTTTTTGCGAAACCCCTTATTTCTCCAAAGTGGTAAAACGCAATTTAAGTTTTTTCCAAACAAAGACAACTTAATGTAGGTACAAATAGATACTCGTTAAAAATATTTCATTTAAAAGGCGATAGCATAAATCTTTAGACAGCTATGCGTATGTATAGGTTGTGATAGTCACTAAATGTTGTAGGATGCACTTATTGTACCTTAGATTGTTTACTATATTATGGAGCCAAAATGTGCTGCATTATGTTTGATTTTAAATATGGATTTTAAGACTATTTTATGCATTTTTTTCTAAATATGTATGACTATATCAATAAAAAGTACTAAACATGAAGTCATGAAATATTTCAACTTACACAATACATTGAGCATCACGGAAAGCACAGACGGTCCTCCAATGCCATTGTCAGCCCAGCACTCCACCAGTCCTCTAAGCTCTCTGGTCACGTTTCTTATCCTCAAAACCGATTTTGTTCTGTTCAGTGCATGTGTGTCGATCGTTTGCGATCTCGCTGGAGCTCCCTTCACACGCCACGTGACCATGTCCTTCTTGACTGGACGGGCAGAAACTCGACATTCCAAAGTAGCTTCCGAGCCTTCGAACACAGGTCCAGAGGGTGAGGCAATGCTGACCGTTTCTACTGCAGCCCCATCTAGACAAGATTCAAGAGCTTTTAATTGACAGAAAATATTTCTTAGCGCATATACACAATGTACAGGATGTTATAAGTGGTTTAGATTAAATAACTGGTTAACTGCTCATTAAGAATAAAAGTACCTACTTTTGTACTAAGTGTAAGACTCTACTTGATGGTCCAAAAGTAACTACCTACAAAGTCATAGTGGCTTATCAGTTGAATTAAGCTAATAGTCATTTAAAGCTATTTTACACAACATTTGTAAAAAAAAAGTGCTGTCTCACGTTTTATTAAACCCTGCCTTCCCCTTGTCATATTTTACCCAACTGCGCCCATCTTTAAAAAATGACATTATTTATGGAGTATCTTTCACAATTTTCCGGATATAGCTTTTAGTTTTAGTTACTTTTTTGCACCCAACTTTAAACCGAAACACAACATTTGAGATCGGATTGAGGTTATATTTATTAAACTCAACAGTTTATGACCACTTGATATTCCTGGATTTTCCTCGGAGCTCGACGTATGGGTTCCCCATGTTCTCACAGAGAGAAACCTGTGTCGCCGCATTGAGGTTTGCGATTCGCTCTTAAAACGTCTCGAAAATGATCTGTTTTTGTAGCGCATCATCACTGGGGACGAAAAATGGGTTGTTTACAACAACGTCAAACGCAAAAGGTCATGGAAAAAAAAAGATGAACCGGCTTAAACCATTTCCAAAGTCGATATTCACCAAAAAAAGGTGATGCTGTCTGTTTAGAGGGATTTCAGAGGAATCTTTTTTTTTTTTTTTTTTTTAGCTCTTACCGGATAACACAACGATTAATTCGGAAGTCTATTGTCATCCGCTGAACAAACTGAATGATGCACTTCAACAGAAAAGGTTAGAACTAATCAACAGGAAAAGTGTAGTGTTACACCAAGACAACACGAGACCTCACACAAGTTTGGTCACTCGCCAAAAGCTTTCACAGCTTGAATGGAATACAATACCACACCCATCATATTTTCCAGAACTAGCACCATCGGATTATTATTTGTTCCGGTCACTCCAAATTTTTTTAGACTATTAAACCTTCACCTCAAGTGAGGAGGTCAAAAACCACCTCAATCAGTTTTTTTCCAGTAAAAACCAAAAATTTTATGAGCGTGGAATTATGCTACTCCCAGAAAGATGGCAAAAGTTGTTGGACCAGAACGACCAAAATATAATTTAATAAAGTATTTGTTCATTATATAAAAACGTCTTTCATTTCCAGAAAAAAACGAAATTACTTTTCGAACAACCCAGTATAATACTTGCTCTTGAATAGGTGTCAAAGTTAGTTACCAACAGTGAATAGGTACATAATATATGATACAAATCAATAGCTGAAATATATTTTTACATGACTTAATATCTTTAATCGAGTCTTGATTTGAATAATTTATTAATTGCGCATAAGCTTATTGTATTTATTCTAAAAATAAAAAGGTGATAAAGAAAAGCACGCGATATTTAAGATATAGTAAATATCCCTGGCAAAACTCTAATGAAATGATTGCAATCCTTTACGCCAAAGTCCATCATTTCCATAAGCATAAATTTCTTCATTAAGACACATATTGAAAAGAAGTCATTAGTTGTAACAATAATCGTAATTTTGATAAAGCATCTCAGGCTTAAATGCCCTTCCCTCTTTTATGGCAGAAACGACCGCCTAGCCTTTCATGCGAACTGTCTGTTAAATGCTTAAGGACTTGAACCAAAATGTTATTAGAGTGCTTCAAGGACATTTATGGTTCATAAAAATTTGCGGCCGCTCTTAAACGCTGCGAAGATTCACTGGAGAAAGAACGAAAGCAATTATGCCTTTATCTGCTACTCTGAGAACAGGAAAAGTTTTCTTGGTGGAAAGATAAAGCTAAAATAGAGAGATATTCCAGCAAAGATTATAAATGAAAAAAAATGCTAGTTTTAATAGTTTTACTTTAGAAATAAATGTACCTCATTTAAATGTGTACTTTTCATTATCTTTTCTTGATAAATTCTTTAAGAGATTATCATTTTTCTAATAATTTTGGACAATTAAATGGTTTTCATCGTTATTCTGTTTTGTTTCATAATCTTTTAGAAGTCATCGTTCTTTCAGTTATTCCCTCTCCTCTTTCTCTCTCTCTCTCTCTCTCTCTCTCTCTCTCGCTTTTAGCGAAAGACTTGTTTTTATCCATTACGAAAATTAAAAACTAGTCTTTAAAAACAGTAGAAAAGTTCACTTAAGTTTTAGAAGTTTGTGAATAAAGTACATTTTCTGTCCATTAAATTATTTTCTGTCCATTAAATTAAGCGTTTCATGCATTTTACCATGAACCCTCATCTTAACATACCAAAGATATGTTTAGACAAATAATTCACCAACCAAAAAACCACAAATAATTCACCAAAAAAAAAAAAAAAGAAGAAAAAGAAACATTCACTGTGTCTATAAAACGTATACATCAAACTAATTTTTCAATACACATCAATTCACAACTTTTAGATAGTTTTGCAACGGAAGTCGTCGCTTCAATTTCTTAGAAAATGTAGAAAATTTACTAGAACACGCAGTATGCTGCGATTAACAAATACAACTTTAGCATAGTAATTCTGCATATAAAGGTGATTTTTCTAAGAAATTAAAACAATCCAATTCGTTTAAGATTAATGTTGCCTATTATCCGGATATTTAAGCAATAAAAAAAAGTTTCATTTCTTGATTCGAAGTTAGACCTTGAAAATATAATTCTTTAGAAAACTAGTGCACTAAAATATAACATCTCTAATTTATTTTCTCTTATCGTTAATCCTCTAAAAGCTATCAAACAATATTAATGTTTTTAACTGACTAGCTACTGCACTAAGAAGGTTTGCAGGTTAGTTGTTCCAGGCATGGACGCTGAATAAATAATTCTAAAGATCTAATTGGTACACATTGCATTTGATAAATTAACGCATTCAACAACAATATATTTTATTTAAGCAATAAAAAAGAAAGTTTCATTTCTTGATTCGAAGTTAGACCTTGAAAATATAATTCTTTAGAAAAACTAGTATATTGTAAAATATATCATCTCTAATTTATTTTCTGTTATCGTTAATCCTTTAAAAGCTATCAAACAGTTTTAATGTATTTAACTGATTAGCTACTGCACAAAGAACGTTTGCAGGTTAGTAGCTCTAGACATGAAAGCTGAATAAATAATTCTAAAGAACAAATTGGTACACATTGCATTTGATAAATTAACGCATTCAACAACAATATATTTTATTTAAGCAATAAAAAAGAAAGTTTCATTTCTTGATTCGAAGTTAGACCTTGAAAATATAATTCTTTAGAAAAACTAGTATATTGTAGAATATATCATCTCTAATTTATTTTCTGTTATCGTTAATCCTTTAACCCATTTGCATCACACAGAAAAGTGAAAAATTCGTTCTTATCACCAAACATTTTTTTTTATTGTATATAAATAAAAATATTTTCAAATGTTAAAAATAAAAGCCATAATAATATAACCATCCATTTTTTTTAGTTTTTCTATGTTATTTTACTCTGAAACTATTCGCGAACACCTCTCTGCATTGATTGAGAGCCAAATGCGCATGGGTATAATATACGCTCTAGTGATAAATGCCCAAGTGCAATGTACGCATATATGCGCGCTCTGGTGATAGTGCGCATAAATGCGCGCATATGTGCTTATGATGCAAATGGGTTAAAAGCTATCAAACAGTTTTAATGTATTTAACTGACTAGCTACTGCACAAAGAAAGTTTGCAGGTTAGTAGCTCTAGACATGAAAGCTGAATAAATAATTCTAAAGAACAAATTGGTGCACATTGCATTTGATAAATTAACGCATTCAACAACAACATTTCAGTGCTACCAGGTTAGGCCCAAACTGTAGACTTATTTGCCCCCGATACTCAAATTAGTCAACGTACCGAGTAATGTTCCATTATCATAGTTTTTACAGTATATAGTAATTAAAGCATGGTTAAAATACTTTCACACACGCAAACTAATGCAACTTATTAAACATGATTTGGATGTATTATTTAATCATGCAAAAAACAGTTGTAACACGTGTATTAGTCGAGCCTAATGAATTTTGGAGTCACTATTAGAAACAATCTTTTCTGTTTTTTTTTTCTCTCAAAGTGTATGTAGAAATCATAGTTTACACCAAATAATTATTAACGTAAGACTTAAGCAACTGCTATTTAGATTCTGAAATTTCAGTTCATTAGTGCACGTTATATGTTTCTATCATGAGATTTTATACCAATCACGAAAAGTTTTACTAAGTATCATTAATTTGAAACAAAAGAAATTAAAACCCTAAAAGACCCTGACACATGATGAAGTATTTTATACTTCCACATCTATCCATTACAATCCTGCGTGCATCAACTGAAGGCAGGAAACCGCCAGCTAATTTTTAAACTTCCAATTAAGCCAACACGTATCAAAATTTATAGGTAAATTAGACCCTTCTCTTGAATTAGAAACTGTGCTTAAAGCTAGATATTGATGACTACCGATAAAATCGGTTAATTGGCTGTCAAGTACAAGGACAGCAAAGCGATACCCAGAATAAATATCTTCTCCGCTTTCATTATGGTCGCTGCCAGTTACTTTCACTTCATGTTCCGTAATTAAAATATACATACCTCGACTCAGCTGCAACATTAAATTTTAAATAGATTTGGCCGCGGAGATTAGACTGGTATAGGATTTTGTGGATTCTTCGTACCATAAATGGGGACAGTTTTCGAATTAAGGAAGTCACATTTGATGACATATTCTTGTATGAGTAAGACAAGGTTGATATATTTTTTTTATATATATTTCTTTTATAGGGTCTTAAAAACTGAAGTAGTGAATCCCAATTGTCATTATTTCTGTAAGTGAAAAACATTCCTCTACGATTGGGTTCCTTGATTTTTCTTATTATTAGGAAGAAATGTGATTAAAGTTCATTTTATTATTTAACCTAAACCGTTAATAACGTATTTAATAACTAACAGTAAAGTAAATAGGAAAAAACTTAGTCGCAACATATTTATTGAAATACACAGAAAAATTAGTCGGAAGAGCGCATTATTAAAAAAAGAAAGAAAAAACTCGGATTGAATTCGACATTTAATCCAATAACAAGTAAATGTTTGATACTTTATCAATTGTGTTGATGTTAAGCTACAGTCATTTTTTTAATTTACAATGCATTATTTTTACTGATTTTAACATGAAAAGTAACACAATAAATCCGTTCGCTGTCTATAAACGAATTTAAGATGCATTTAGACTTAATGCTATTTTAGAAATGCTGCTTCCATGTTTTCAAATACATATTTTTCAGTCAAAATGTCTTTCACTGACATCTATTTCTTAATTATATGGACCTATTGCACATTTTATTTTTACTTATTTAAAGTTGGTACAGAAATAAATTTAAAAGAACCATAATACTGAAACTGTAGGCGTTAAAGATACACATTTGATTGAAATATTTTAAAATAACGAAATTTAAAAAGTCCAGAGAAAATTGTCCTCATTGTTTATTTTTTTCATACTCTAATGTTGTGCCGTTAAAAGAAATCAAAACCTTAAAAAAAGTTAAAGTAAAACACGTGTCGGAATTTTTTGAAAGGAGTAACGTAAAAAAAAAAATGGAGCTTTTGACAATCTTCCTCCCAACTCGTATTTTATTATAAAAAAATGTTCTTATTATTATTGTTAAATATTTTTGTAGTTTTAGATGTTTGGGTATAGCACTTTTATGGTCAAAACTTTGTACTATAAGCTTAGTCCACATCGTAAGTTAAAGTAGCAAAATTTTGTACATTTTTTAAAGTAAGCACTAACATTGTACCATGATACAGCTTATCACTTTATGTTCAAAGCTTATAACACGATTTAAAATTATGTTATCTGAAATATAACACTTTGTTACATAGTTAAATTACGTTTCTTCCAACCGAATAACAATGTGCTTTCAGATACCCAACAGTTTTCTAAATACACTTAATCTGTATAAATCATATAATAATAGCTACCAAATATAAAAGCATGTTCTTGGCAAAAGAAGAAAAATGAAAAACATTCCATTAAGACAAAGAAAGAAAAACAATAAATAAGAAGTAAAACTAACCTGCACATTTGCAAACCGAAATGGATGTTTTAAACACAACAATACCAAACCCACACCTTTGTTTAAACTCTAATTTTCAGTTTGACTATCAATCGTTATTAGAAAATCATCAACCTATAGTTTGCTTTCTTTGTTTCGATCATCGTTTACGCAAACAGAATTCACAAACACCTGTGCTATTCCCCCTGAAATCGGGATACAAAATGAACAAAGATATTCCATCCATTCATTTATCTACCTATTAAGAAGATTGCCACTCGGGAGAAAAGCCCCATTATTTATTCCTTTTTATTCTTACACTCCCTGAATTATGGTTTCTTGTTCCCCAAGGTAAACTGTCTTCAGAAAAAGTTATTTATAGCTTCCTGTCAAGAGAAATACTTTCAACATTAGAAGGAAGTGAAGAGTTGAAATTTTAAAAGATATTTCATTATCCATATTGTATAAGAAAGAACCTCGTGTTACATATCTATCTATCTATATATCTACATCTATATATTTTACTATATATTGTGAGTAAAAATTTGAACGGTCGTATTTAGTGTCTTTTTATACCACTGCGTTACAATATGACCAATACCGCTGTTCTTTTGTGCATGAAATAAATATGTGTTCTGTAAACTTAAGAAAATATATTGGGGTATTTACTTTTAAAATTATGACTTTAAAAGCGTTTTTCAATTCGCGTGTATTCCAAGCTGGTGTATATTGTTTCCTCATAAAATAGAAAACTGCTAATGAATTACCAAAGGAATATCAAATTTCATCATTCATATGGTGTAAAAAGAAATGCGAGCCAAACTAACCGCAAATGCAAACTATTAAACGAAATTGCTGAAAGTAGTCAAAAATGCACAAAAATGTATCAAAAGTGAAAGAAAGGAAAACGTAAAAAGACCTAACAAATGCAAAAGATTACGACAATACTAAAAATGAAAAAAAAAAAAAGGGGGGGGAGACGTAAAAATTAGCAAAAGAGATCCAAAATGGCTGCTAACAAACAAGCAAAAATGAAAAAAAAAAAATATCGCTACTATTTTTTTTTTTTTTTCTGAAACTTGAAACAACTCTGTATCTCAAATGCAGAAAGTACTAGAGAAGAAATTCATAGAAGCAAACGTAACCAGGATGAGTTCAATGTGGTGATTTGTACTGCAAGATTGTCATTTATGGGCGTACATTTAAATTACTTTAATAAAAAAATAGCAATTTTGAAATGTGCTTAGTAGTTAAAATTTTAAATAAGAGGGTATATAAATTTCAATTAAGAAAAGAGAACATAATACCACTTTTAGTTCCTAGATATCCAGGTACAAATTGGCATTTTAATCAATTTTTAAAGCTTTCTTCGTATTTTATTTTTGTGTGAGTGTGCGTCTATCAAGAATGAGCTTTTTAAATTATATTTTAGAAGGGGCGAGCAGTAACCATTTCTGACTACTTGAGCGGTTTACGGTTTACTTTTGAGACTTGTGATGTAACTAGGCAAAAGTTTGATGATTCCTTAAATTTATTTTATATATATATATTTTTTTTTTGTTATCACATATGAACTTAACTTAAACGATTTACAATAATTTTCTTCTTATTAATGTTAGAAAAATGTGAATTTATCTATATTTTTTTACCTTTGGAGAGGCCGTGACATAAAGTTTCACTTTTAGATATTTTGCTGAGTAGAATTACCGTCCAGAATATTGAAGAGAAAAAGACCAATAAAATCAGAAGCTTAATTATTAAACTCAAATTAATTTCAAAATGTTGAACTTAATTACTTGGATGGAGAAAACAAGTTATTAGGGTCTCAAGTAGAATACATGGCCCTTAAAGGGTTAAATCTTTATCAATCCGTAACATATTGATTTCTCGTAAGGAATAAACAATAGCTATATGACATTACATGACACAACTTTTGAGCTTACAAATAATAATGTATTTTAAAAATATATCAGCACATAAAATAGTGTATTTTTCAAAACTTATAGAAGTTTAATGTAGACTTTGAGCTACATTAAACTTCTATCTGCGTAATACATTTACATTTCATTGATATCGAAGGTATCCATAATACATTCAAACACTAAACCAAAATCATAAATACAAAATCTTAATTTAGCAATTTTCAATATTCTTCACTGCATCCAGGAAACTTTCGATTAAATGTGCCACTTAAATTAACCAGGAAACCCTTCATGACCCATCTGCGCAGAGCATTAAAAATCATGTTTTATATAGTGAGCATGTTCCAATACTTTTAATTGAACCCTCATTTCCCTCGAAGCCAACTTTATTGGCAAGGATTGCAATCAGTGAAGAAAATATATAAATACGTTGGATGGATAGTTTTAATAACCACGAGTTCGAGCGACGAATTGGGGGATTTTATCGGAAGTCCCTTATACTAAAATGTAATACATGAAATAAACTTAACGATAGTGAAGATACTTTGCGTGTAATTTCGTACTGAGGCCGGCCCGTTTAATTAAAATTTCGAAAATTATCTACAGATTTCAATTTCCCGTGAGGGGCTGTATATTAATTACCACTGAATTGAGCAAAGATGCAAGTTGTTGCAAAATGAGTATTAGTACAAACTCAAATCGAACCAGCAAGTCGCTAGCTCTTGTGAAATAGTTTCGATTAGTTTACGTCTGAATAAACTTAAACAGAAAAAAATGGACACAAACTACGCTGTAAACTTTTGACTAAGTACAGAAACAATAGAATAACTTTTTTCGCCAAGGAGTTTCTTTTAATTCCAAAACAAAAAAAGTAACTTTATTACTGAAGTATGTACTAAAAATATGACTAAAAACAAAACAGTCAGCTGAAACAGTTTTTCTTTGCAAGCTTACGCTAGGACTTCTGAGATATCATAACTCTATTCTTCTTGATTCTATTCCTTTTTGGAGGAAAGGGGGGTAACTAAAACAACAGGATTTACTGCGAAAATTAAATAATTTTTCTCTGAAACTTGAACAGGCAAAATTGCTGCACTTGTTGGATTAAGAATACATAAATTATTTAATTTAAAAAAAATATTATAATTTAATTTTCACTGCGACTATTAAATCATTTTATAGCATACTGTAAACGAAGGGCTTGCTTCGAGAAATTTTCATCATCTGAAGTTTTTATGAAAACCGCGAGAAAAACCTTTTGCACATTTTTCCGCTATTCAATCTATCGCTGGTTAATTATTTATTTGTTCTTCAAAATTAAAAAAAAAAAAAAAAGAAAAAAAAATGAACATTGTAAAATACTAAACATTTCCGTTTACAGGCAAACCTGTCAATGCAAAAATCGATAATGGGCAATTAATCATTTTTGCAAATGTGGAAAGGCGAAAAATATTTTGTTGAATCCGATTTTAAACAGCTATTTGCATTTTCTGCTAGAATGTTGTACTTTGACTTCCAAGTCGCTATACATTTAAGTATAAGTGACTAGTATGTATCTTAAAATACGATCGACTTTCGGAAAAAATATACATTAAAATAAATGCGTTTACGTTGGCTTAGGTGATCTTTTACATATGTACTTATGTATGCTAAAGTGAAACATCCGCTGCAATCTCTACTAATAATAAAGCTAAATGTAGGTCTTTCTTTCCTTCTATCTTTCTGTCTGTCTGTTACGCACGTAGCGCCAAAACCGTTCGGTCGATTTTCATGAAATTTGGCACAAAATTAGTTTGTAGCATGGGGTTATGCACTACGAAACGTTTTTTCGAAAATTCTATTTCGTTCTTTTTCCACTATAATTCTTAATGAAAATTCGATAAAATAGGAAAGACATATTTCATATACATTTTTAAGTCTTATGTCATTCGAAAGCTTAAAATTTTCTGCTAAAAATGATGTCAGCTTGAAGTTTCTACGAGCATTATAAGAACTCTAATAATTCTTTTTAGAATCCCGGAAAATCAAGGCTTACCTTCAGCAAAGCAAGCCAAACGAATCTAAAATGGTTAAGCTCGAGAATAAAATGTGTTTGAAAATAAAGATTAAATGAATTATTTTATCAACGGAAATTAACTTTTCATATTGTTACCATGGTTACTGTGATGTTCATCACATTTTCAAGTTTCACATTTTAATTAAGTTTCCAATGCACCCCCCATTCCTGTCCCACGAGAAACCGAGCCCGGAAATGTTACGCCTGCAAAATGCAGATGAGTTCCCAGGGTTTTTACACTCAAAGCTACAACGACTTTTTTTACAATGCTGCATCTAACGGCATTCGGCCGGAAATTTTGAGCCCCGGGAATTGTTCTACGGATCGCCAGCTACTTGTCGACCAATCAGATTGGGGGCACTCAAGAACACTGAAAGTTTTTCGGCGCGTGAGAGCGCAAGTTTTCGAGCACTTACTCTGAGATTGTGGCGGCTCAAGAGTTAAATACGCGAGGACGCGACTATTTGGAGTAGAATACCGCCATGAGCCGAAAAACCTCGGCCAAGCTGTGTAGTGGAAGCCCGTCGGAATGGAATCCGGACCCCTTGCTGACACCTTTCCCTTCGATATCTGAGCTGTGAATTTTGGGATGTTTTTGTGGAAATGTAAGTAGCAGACCCTGGGATTATAAAAAAAAAGGTAACTTGGATATAATTCTCGTCGTTTCTTTTGTGATGTTCTTCTCTCCTGAACCAGGGTATTGCTTTTGTTTTAGTTTCAGATTAAAATAAATGTGCACAACTCCTGCCTTGAGGTTTTCCATGTGTGATGGGAATTTTTAGTCTTTGCACAGAAATACCCTCTCCTGTGTTCCCGCTGATGTGAGACATGTTTGATTTTTAAAGAGTATTTTTCTTTGGGGAGTCATGATACTCTGATGATTGTTTAATTTGGAAGCAATGTGAAAAATCCTTGAGAGGCTTGAGTGTATTGTTCTATAAACATGTCTATCTTTAATGCGAGGTTTGAATTCTTTATAAAATGGTGTTGATTATAATGGTTTTTGAAGTACGTCCTCCCTTAATGTCTCAAAAATAAGTTCGAATGTGATTGTCCGAGGTCTCGCAATAGACGTTGACTCCCTTATTTTGTATTGTGTTTATCCTAATTGGCGTATAAGGCCATTATGGTTCTCTCAACATTTAGTTTTTTGATTTATCCGAGTAAATGGAGAGATGATAAGTATTTTTGTTGTGCTTACCCTAAATGATAAATGAGGCCAGTATTATTCTGTTTGAACATTTTGATATTGATACTATTGGTGTAAAGCGTCGAAAATTTATGATGTGTGCTATTCCGAAATTGGAAAAAATAAAAAGTGTCAGAATTTTCATCAAAATCCCTGTGTGTCATTTGTCTGGAAAGATTTTGTTTGCACTGATTACTTTTACTTACTTTTAATGTGACCCTGTATTATTCCTGGGAGAAAGCCAAAGGGGGAAGGCCTTCATAGTCGAACGGAATCTACTTCCCTTTCCGAAAAAGGCTGAATAGAACCGTTGTACAAAGTAATGGGTAAAGTAAATTTTGAAAATAATTTTAATGTTACTTTTTTTGAGTACGCAGGAACAGTTTTCCACAAATGACGGGTGCTCTTACCATAATTATCCTTCTCTCTTCCTACACGTATAGATCCCCTTCAGTGGGAGGTCTGAAGAACCTGGGGGTTAGTTTTCTATGCACAATGTACTAAAATGTTTGAAGAGGCCATTGAACCCAATTCCCCCACCACAGTTACGTTTTCATCTCATTTATTTGTTTCATCAATTTTCCCTTAATAATTTCAAAAATGCAGTTGTTTTTGTAGCAATCCAAACTCCAAGCCTTATTAAAATTAGTCAAATGAAATACAATAAAACCGTGATGATATGGCACCTGCCAATCAAACGAAAAATCGAGTCCTTTCCTCAAAATACACTGGCGGAAAAAAAAATCCCAACACCAAGAAAGACTTGTGTTAGATAAACGAAATTTGGTAGGCGTGTTTATGCAACTGAAAGATGACATCGATTGAAATTTCGCGTTCCGCGCATAAGTGTGGCGCAGCTGGCGTCACTCAGAACATGCAAATAAGACTTGTTTTAAAAGCGTGTTGTGAAGCTCGTGTATATTATTTTTCCGTGAAATTTGACGAATTGCGTTCATGTTAATCAGGAATGCCTTTAAGAAGACGAAGAAGCTATTATCAACAGCTCACCGAGTTTGAACGAGGTCGTACAATTTAGCTACGAGAAGGTGGATTTTCATTTCGCGATATTGCAAAAAGACTTGGGTGGGAATGTTTCCACCATGCATGATTATTGAAAGCTATGGTCAAGGGATGGTACTACCTCAAGAAGATCGAGTTCCGAGCTGCCACATGGCGCGACTGAGAAGGAAGATCGCCAAATCTTGCGTACGGCTGTGGCGCATCGTACTGCATCTGCGGTTGACATTAGAGCTGCAGTTGGTACCGTCGTGACCCAAGGAACGGTAAAAAACTGTTTACTTCAAGGACAGCTCCGAGCCAGGCAGCCTGTAGCCGGTATTCCATTGACTGCAAACCATTGCCTTTTCCGACGGCAGTGGTGCCACGACAGAGCTCACTGGAGGTCGGAGTGGAGATCTGTTGTAATTTTTGATGAAAACAGATTGTGAATTAGTGCCAGTGGTGGCTGTATATTGGCCAGAAGGAGGCCAGGGGACCGCCTGCATCCAAGCGGTCTACGGTCTAGACACACGGGACCCACATCGGGAGTCATGGTCTCTGGAGCAATTTCCTACGACAGCAGAAGCACTCTTGTGGTTATCCCAAACTCACTGACTGAAAATTTGTCACTAGTTTGTTAATTTAACCAGTAGTACAGCCCTTCATGAGTGGCATTCAAGGGGGCGTTTTCCAACAGGATAACGATCGCCCTCACATCGCTGCTGTAACGCAATGTGCTCTACAGAGTGCTGACATGTTACCATGATCCGCAAAATCACCAGGTCTGTCTTCAATTGATAACGTATGGGATATCATGGGATGGCACCTCGAGCATCATCCAGTCAGCAATGACGGTCCTAGTATTGACACAGCAAGTGCAACAAGCATGGAACTCCATACCACAAAGTGACATTCGGCACCTTTATGACATAATGCATGCACGTTTGCAGGCTTGCCTTCAAAATTCTGGAGGTTACACCCTCTATTAAATTAACATAATTTCACATTTGCACAGCATTTTCTTGAGCTTAAATTAGCCAGTGATCTTGTACATTTAATCAATTAAACATGTTAACTAGACAATTGCATGACCCAAATTTCATTACTCTACAGTAATTTTTTCTTGGTGTTGGGATTTTTTTTTCCGCCAGTGTAGGTAGAGAAGGAAAAAACTGACGCGAACCATTCTTGTGATTTTAGAGACATTTTGGCGATCTGACAAGTTATATAGAAGAGGGAATAATTCTTTAACCGAATGAAGTCAAAAAAGAGACAACATGATAGTAAAACATTCTAAATTTATCGTCTACAAAATATATTTTGCATCATTATTAATTTATTTCAATATAAATTGCAGTAAAAGGCTTTAGTGAACGAATATAGCTTTTAATTTATCTTTGCTGGTTGATATTTGTCGATATTTATTGTTTTAATTATCATTGTGAGGAATAATGCACGAAATTTCAATGACTAATACTTAAAATTGTTAGGATCAGTTTAGTTTAAAAGAAAAAAGTGCTTCAAATATATTTTTGCAATGTCATTATTTATTGTTGACCTGTAATTTGCAGCAGTATTTGCATTTAATTGGCGACAAAGTGAAAATGACAAACAGTACATTCTTTATGGCAACCCTAATTTCTCAAATTTTCAATTCAAAGTAATTATCAGATTCGTTGCAGTCCTTGAACAATGGTGTAGGGAGAGGTGAAACAAAGACCCACCCATTTACGTTGACTATGAGCTGTCCAATGAGACATCTGCCTTGACCGTGCAAAATTTAAATATTTTATCTCTTTGGCTAATTTCTTTAATTTTATGACGTACTGAGGATGAGCAAGGAAACAACTTCAAGCTCTAGAACCAATACGAATTGCGAATCCCAATCTTCAATTTTCATCTGCATAATAGCCCTTCATGAAAATAGACAGTTCTGAAAAAAGTCAAGTGCCATCTCTTTAAAGCCAGACTTTATTTTAAGTGTTGTGAAGAAAATCGTCTGCTTTTCTTTTTTCAGTTTTTAAGGAATTAAAACTCGGTAAGTTATAAAAATATCGTATAAATTGCGGTAGTGCAACGTTCTTTCTACGATGTTTTATTTCAGAAAATGTATTATGTTGTTTTTAAAGCTAAAAAAGAAATCTTCCCTCTTCTTTTAAACTTTGGTAAGCTGTCTATTAGTTTCTGTAAATAACAAAATTGTTCTTATTTTCTCTTTTGTCTTATTTTTATATCATAGTTTTAAAGAAGTATAGTTGAATTATAACTAAAATTGAGCATTAGTTCTGCGATATCTATTCATTACCGGATGACGTTTTAGTTTTATAACCACAGGCAAAGCCGTGCGGGTACCGCTAGTGGGTTAAATATGACATAATAATATTAGGTCTTTTTAAAGAAAATAAACCAATTGACAGGAAACTTTAAATTTGCTATACTTTACTGAGCTCCATGATTTAAACTTTTATCGTAGAAAAATGGCAGAAGAAATAGGTGATAAAAATGAGAAAAATTGTTTGAAGCATTTCGACAAAGACCTTTTAAAAGTACCTATGAGTATTGTTAAATTTAACATCACTGCATTCATTTACCAAAATGTGCACAAGTATGCTAAAATCTTGACTCATTTCTTTATCTTAATATAATCAACATGCAAGTGGTTTTCGTCGTAATATAAACAATTTGTCTGTTTCTGAAAAGTTTTCTCTAACCACCAAATAAATTAGAGTAATTAAATTATATAGAGAGCAGAACATAATGGAAACGAGAACTCCTTAGCTTGAAAAACTACAATTGTGTCAACCATTGCATTCTTACACAAAATAATACAATGGGTACAGTTTCAATTGTGTGGGAAAGGTATTGAAAGTATTTACTTAAACACAAGTAACGAATGATCTAATATAATAAATGCAAACCATTTTATTTAATTATTATACCAAGCCGAGATTTGAGATATATTTTGTCTCATTTCTCAGCCGAATCGACTTAGTTAAATACTCTTAAATTTGTGATGACACGAAAATAATAAATCAATCATATATAGGAAATATTCCTGATCAGCATGGCATGGCATTAAATCTGTGCCGATTATTAGCAATACTTTCTTGTAGAAATTTTAGAAAATATTCCTAGAACTACATTACTTTTAACTAAAATATATTTTCAGTATATAATGTACTTATCTTTATTCATCCTTTTTTTTTTCTCAGTTCTGTTAAAATTTATTTTTTCTGTCTTTTAATTGAACAAAATATAATGGATAAGAAAATTTATTTATGGTACTTTTTAACTAATACATTCAGCCTTACATTTATATTTTCACACCACATAGAGATTTATGAAATTCTATACATTTTAAAAAGAACATTTTATTACTCAGAAAGCCCTACCGCAAGCTTTGGTAATACGAAAATATATCCATTAAAAAATGATCGCTAGATGATGCAAAATCATTATTACTTAAGAACTTTCTACCCACCATTAAATATGGTATATACCAGACTTATCGTTACCTTGCATGGCACAATTATTTCTTTGCTTTTGGGATTTTCATTGCGAAAACTAAATTCATATATAAATAAATAAAAAGGAAGAAAAATAAAATAAAATATTGCATTTAGATCATTACTAAAACTTGACACGGAAAACAACTTAATGAAAATAAAATTAATAAATGGGAAAAAGCACATATTTAATGTGTTAAATATACTGCGGAGCAAAAGTATAGGCCCAATGCAAATAGTTTAATGAAAACAAAATTATTCAACAAACTTATTTTAAACTTCAACTCTAAGTGGATGTCTGGAGTTAACAAAAAAAAAAAAAAAAAACAACCGTAATGAAATTCAGAAATTACAAAATGCATTTTTTTTGTCGTAAAAGTTTATGCAGAAATCATAATTTATTCAAATATTTTTTGAAAAGTGATAGTATTTCTCAGAAATAATTATTTTCGTCAGAATATTATTATAAAATTACATCAATATTACCATCAATGCTATAAAACCTTACATGCACATTAATAAATAGGAAAACTTATATCATAAACAATATTAAATTAAGCTATTTTCTGCCCCTACCAGATAGAGTAATATTTTAAGTCAACGCTTTTAGAAAGCTAACATTTCTCATAGTTTTACAAACTAAGCAATTCCAATAAAGTGAATTTACAACCACGAAAGTCCTGATTCTGTTCAATCATAGAGATGCTTACCCTAACAACTTGTTTCGAAACGTCGTTTCGCTAATAGTTAACCTAAACTACGCAACGTCCGCTTAAGTAGGTTTCAAGCCTTATGACTTGCCCATAAATTACGCAAGTTACTTTCCTTGACCCAAGCAGGCAAATGTTGTTTGGAAGGCACGGACATGGTATTAGTCTGTGAGCATATTACCTGCAGTTATGCTTGATTCAATTATGACTCTGGAAGCTATTGCCCTGAATTGGATATTGAACTCGAGAGGTATCGATATATTTATTTAATAATATAAGCTTAGTAATAAACTAAGACATTTTATCGGCAGGGTGTCATACTAAAGCGAAAAATATATTAGAGAAATTAGGAGAATATTTATTGCAGTCTATAAAAGAAATCAAATTTGTTGCCCCTTTGCATGTGCTTAATCTGCGGAGTATTAATAAATCAATTTACATCATTTAAATATGCCAGTACGTGTTTTTTAATAAAATAAAATCTGAAAACTTTGTTTAGATAGATATGTGATAAAAAGAAAAAGCAGGAATAAAATGAAATATTCAAAAAACAATTATGTTATTTAAAGAATAGATACAGGAAGAACTAAGCATTTACTTAAGGTTCACTCATGGAATCAAAAAAACAGAATGCTCTTACTCGGCTATTTTACGTACTGCAGAAGAAATTATGATTTCAATTGACATGAACTATCATTTTTTTTTAAATTTTTAATAGACATTTTGGTGAAGGGTAACAAACAAAGTATGATTGACACGAAAGTTTACTTTTTTTTATGAAACCTATGTTTTCTACCTCATTATAGTGCTTTTGAAGAAAAATATCTTACCGAGAATGTCTTACTAGGAGCGTTTTCTTTTTCATAGCCGTACAACTGTTGTAATATTGCCAACAATGTATGTTGCTTTATGCCCCACTCCTTTTCCTTGGCTACGTGTAATTTGCAGGCGCGAGGTAACTTTACCTTTTGCTTACTCACACACCATCCCACTTCCTCGCTATGGTTTGAAGTATACTGTGGTCACCTTCAGAAGAGTCGATTTTCTTCTTCTTTTGTACTTTTTTCGAAGGTTCTAGAAATTTGATCACTAGTTAAGGTCGCTACAAATATGACGGCCATGATTTTAATTGTCCCGTGGTATTCTTTATATGTGGATAATACGGATACTTTTTTGACATGGTTATCATTGTTCCAACCAATAATGAGACTACTTAGCACAAGCTTTCTTTTAAGATAGTTCAAAAGACGACAAAATACGAATAAAATAGGCATAGTAATACAGTGAACTCTCACTTATACACCGCCTCATTTAAGCGCCTTTTTCACTTATACGACGATTTTCAGTGGTCCCAGCACATTCCATAGTAAAATAATGATAATTTCATTCGTTTATGCGTCGCTCTAAAGATAAACATTTCACTTATGCGCCGAATTTTTCGAAAAATTTAAACAATTTAATTTATTTTTTTGAAAAATAAGCATGTTTCTTCACTTTCCTCTTTAATCCTTCTCTTTTATTGCTCACGGAAGGCATTTTTTCCCCATGAACTAGAGTTTGGAGAGGAACAATTATCTATAATGGATCATTTAAAAAGGACCAGTTTGTGATTAGGTATGCTAAAATTATTGTTTTCTCCTTATCATTATAATTAAGTTTTTGTAGTTGCCAAACCGTAGTAATATGACAATTTTCTATAGTAATATTCTTATTCATGCTCTCATTAGAACTTATGTTGCATTTTAGAGTTTTAAATAGGCTTGTTCACTTACGCGTCTCTTTCACTTATGCGCCTTTTTCTGTTGGTCCCTTGGGCCGGCGCATAAGTGAGAGTTCACTGTAAATTGTTTTTAAAGATGCATGCATTTTTACGTTTCTGTTTAAATATACTTAATTTTAGCGAAGTTTATTGTCTTTTATTTAAATATTAGCATAACAAATGAGTTTTCTTTTTAATTTTACTCTGCACCCCTCCCCCCTCAGCATTTTTTATTTCCCGTTACTACGTTCACTCTTTTGATGTGGTTATCTTTTTAACAACCAATATTGTGCCACTCAGCAGAAGCTTGCTTTTGCGATAATTGCAATGGTTTCCAAATATATTTCCTTTTAGAGAATTTTACTGTCTTTTATTTAACTATCAGTTTGACTTATGTTTGGTTTGAAGTTATCCTAGCTTACGAGGAAAAGCAGCTGTAATTGATAGTTTAACCATGTAAATTATCTTCCTCTAGGTGGGTAACTCGAAATGTATAGCATTACTTACAAAGAACGTTGAGTGTTATAGCTCCTTTAGTGTGCCCTTCTTCATTCTCAGCAATACACACGTACATTTTAGCGTCTTCTCTTGAGGCATTTCGGACGTGTAGTAATGGCCCAGAAGCGAATACCCGGCCAGCTTCCCCAATACTGTCACCATCCATTGTCCTCCATTCATAGACAATCATTTCTGGGTAAGCAACGGCAGTTCTGTTAATGATCGTAGAAGATCGCTCGATGATGTCAACCGTGTTAGATAAATACAAGAACCTTGGAGGATCTGAAAATAATTGAAAATATTATAAATGTTTTGAAAGAAAAAAAAACGTTTTAATGAGGATAATTTGAAAATTACATTATTATTCAAAGTTTTAAACGCAGTTTATGTGAAATTTTGTATTTAAATTACTGGTTATGAAGGTCGACTGATTAAGCCTGTTAACCACAGATGAGTGATCTGATACGGTTACAACTTTAAGTATTAGAAATAACCAAAATTAAAAATAACCAATTTAATTTCAACAAAAGATCTAAGAGTGAGATCCTACTGCTGCGGTATTATGTTATTACTTGAATCTTACACTCACATGATGCAAAAAGCAGTAATCAAAAATGTAAAAACTACGCTTTAAAGTTACTTTTAATTGTACGCTTTGATATTAAAAAGAAATGTTACGACACCGATACTTTGTTCTTAGTTTTTTTATTATGGTTTTGTTTATCGAGTGATACGATATTTAGTCACTTGCATATCTCAGTAAAAAATAAGAACACATGTTATTAATTTACACACGCTATTTAATTATTTTTTTTAATCAAAAGTACATCACTGGTACATTTTAAATTAATGATCATCTTAAAATGTCTCCTAAATTCCTGGGACAAAAATATAAATATCTCAATTTTAGTAAGAGTTTCAATTTTACGACTTCGAAATGGGAAAAATTAACAAAGCTCTTATGAAACGGCATTTATTTGTGTCCAGTAGTATAATTTATGTATTAACAGAATAAGTAGATACAAAATTATGTAATTTTCTTGATTTTTTCTGCCGCTAGTTTATCCAAAATACATTAAATCTATCTCTCATGTCAGATATATGACGATATATGACCATAGAAATCCCTTTTTGTGCTCTATTGAAAACTCTTCTTTTCTAAATGGACTAAAGTTGCAGCATTTTATTCTTCTTTGATCCAACCTTTAATGGAACATCATAATACAGTTATTTATCATCCCACTAAATAAATTCCACTCTTTTGTGTAAACTGCCATTAACATTTCTCGAAGCATGAAGGATTTCTGAAGTTTAAAGAGAAAGGTACTTTATGACGTCAGCATTTTATTTAATGCTTGGAGATTAGTTATTATACTTACAATGAAGAAAACCATCATACGGCAATCCTTCAGTATCGAACGCTCAGTAAATCTTGGATTTATATGGTTTCAGTCAACTGCTACGGGGCACTGAGAGGAAACTTTAAGAAAATAAGAATGAAACCCCGAAGGAGGATATTTTTATTCCATGCATTAAAAACGGAAAAAAAAAAGCTAAGGAATTCCGGGAGTGTATGTATCATGTTCCAACTCTGGAACATGAGCAAACAAGCGATCCATTACTAAAAGGAAATTGCTTGCTTTGAGGAATCTGTGCAGTTCTTGACTTTAAAGCTATTTTGGAAAATACTTCAAATACGAAGACTTTACTGGAATTTCAAAAGGAGAAAATTATCTCCGAGAAAGCATGACTTTTAGTAAACGCTAGTATTTGTTTCAATCTACTTTCCTTTTTTTTTCTTGTTTCTACTTTTCTGTATTAGTTTAAACACTGCAAAATGTAAACGGCGCTTAAAGCGTTCTTAAAGCAATTTATGTACAGCACTTGTGTCCATTTACTCTTTAATAGTGCTCGAAGTACTCAAATGTATTGACACATAAAAATAGATTTTTCTTAAGTGTTGAAATTCTTTTGTTCATATATATATTTATATCTATTACTCAATTAAATACCGACCTTTTTTTTTCCTTCTTTTTCTGGACGGAAAATAAGTATATCAGTATAAGGTAAGATATTTCGTGCGATTTTTGTTGACGGAGGAGGGTATAAAGTTACTCTTAAAAGTTTAGTACAAAGTGTAAGCGATTTGATTACAAGTTGAGTTTGAATTTCAGGATAATAAAATCAAATTGCATCATAATTATATATATATACATAATTCAAGAAAGCTAACGCAATAATGAAACACCTTTTCCGCACCAAACAGCTGCTTCAGTACAAACTAATAGCTAATCATTAAAATGCATCACGTAGTTTGCACAGGAATATTGCTGCATAGTGGTGTTCTATGTGGTTTAAATAAGTTTAGTTATAAATTTAGTTATATTATCTTTTTTTACTAGAACGAATCTCATAATCGAAACGGACTTCGAAACAAAATCGGTCTCGAAACGCAACATAGAAAATAATCCACGTTTGACGTAGGCGCATGCGTTAAATGGTTCAACATCTAACTATTGAAATTACAAACAAATCAGTTTTTTGAAATTATGTACTGCATGTGAAGACGCATAACACCTTTAATTAAAATTATTTTATTAGACTATTTTTGGTGTAACAGGGCTACTGACTTTTTCGGTCTATTTTCGAAAACCATGGTATAAAATTAGTTTGCAACGTAGAAACGTGCGCCTCCAAGTGTGTTTCTAAAAATTCATTTTATTATTTTTCTTTGCATGTTTTCGGCGCATTTTGCACAATTTTCAGAATATGTGTGTGAAAAGTTTTACCTTCGTCTTGAAATTTTAGATCATTTAAAAGCTTAGAACTTTAAGTATGAGATGGAATTTGTTCGAAGTCTCAACGGGCATTAGTAGAAGTGTGATGAATGTTTTAAAAAAGAGTAATTCCTGACTTACTTTAAACAAGCCAAGCTATACTAAAAAGCTCGGGAATAAAATCAAAAATTGAAGGAGCAAGTGGATAAAGGTAATATGTGACATTTGAATTTCGCCGATTTGCAGATTCAGACTAGTGTGTGTTCAATTGTGTTTGAAAGGGGCTCCACAATTGAAGGGGCAAGTGAATAAAGGAGATATGTGACTTTTTTTTTTTTTTTTTTAATTTTTAGAAAACACTTTCAAGAAAACAATTATTACCTTATCACCTTCATCCATGGTAAAAAGTATGTTTTTCAAAAGTTCTCACATATCACCTTTATCCACTTGCCCGTTCAATTGCAGTTGAATAATAATAATTTTCGCAAATAAAACCATCTTTGTTTTTTGTATGTATTAATTTTTTTGTTAATTTATTTATATATTTTTCTATTTTATCTTTTTTTTGTCATTGTTATGGGGCTTTTAGCTTTTTAATCTATGGTTATTTTATTTTTATTTTATGTCCTAAAAATATCTACTTTTGAAACTAGAATCACGTAGAACCCTCTTAAAAACTTGAAAATCCCTTTTACCGATGTAGCGTTTTAAATTGGGAAATGCATGCACAAAGACCGTTTGTTTAGTAAGAGGTAATTGGGAGCTTACGCGCGTTAAACTCTTCATAATCCCCTCCATAAATAAAAACAGCAAAAAAAGGCCTTGTCACCTACTTACGTTTGACTCGTAGGACAAATGTCTCTGTGACAGGAGTCTTGAACTCATCACTCTTCGCTTGGCAAACAAACTGGGAGGCGTCATCCGTTGCCTTGACAACGAAAGTAATTCGACTCCTAGTGGAGATGCCTCCATAGGAAGCGCCGAGGGTTTCTTCACGGTGATCTCGGAGGAAGAGCCCGTCACGCTTCCAGGAGATGCGAGACAGGGGATTGCTGCTGGATGAAGTGCACGTCAACGTTATCTGCAAGAGAGGGAAGAATAGTGTTTTCCTCTACCGAATTCAATAATAAGATGTACACATTTTTATTCTGGGGGCATCGGTGATTCGAGAATGGGTTTGGGTTGTCGGTGCAGAGAAATATACTGATTTTTCGCGAGAGCAAAAAAAAAAAAAAAAGCCAAAGTGAAAAAGTAAATAATAAAAAAATATATACAACTTAAAAAAAAAGAATACTACAAATTGATTTTGCAATGCATAACATGAATTAGTTTACGGACACATAATTATTTTAATTATAATATTATTTTGACATATTATTATTATTATTATTATTATTATTATTATTATTATTATTATTATTATCATTATTATAATATTTTTATATAATAGCAATATTATTATTATTATTATTATTATTATTATTATTATCATTATTATATTATTTTTATATAATAGCAATATTATTATTATTATTATTATTATTATTATTATTATTATTATTATTATTACTATTATCATTAGTATTATTATTATTATTGTTACCATTATTATCTTATTTTTATTACTGCTGTTAATCTTTAAATTATTATAATTACTATTATCACAGGAAGCGGGAGCGTCCCACCCCGCCAAGAAAACCAAATACAAGCCGCCAAGAAATTTCCGTCGCCAAGAAAAATGTAAAAGAGCGACCAAAGCACTGATTACGCGAGTAACCAAACCGGGGTTTTCACCCCTCTGTATCTCAGCCCCATAAAGATCCCTAGAGTTCATTTTTGGTATACTCAATCTCCAGCGGCCCCTGACGGCACATACTAAAGCAAAACATCCAGGACCCTCAGGGGGAAAGGTGAAAAATGTTAAAAAATCGCTATTTTTCTCACTTTTTAAAAATTGTTTGACAGGGGTCCAGACTAAACGGGAAACTCGGATTGAGCTCTACTTTTGCACCCACATTTATTTTGTCCCAAAGCTCGGCATAGGGGTTTTTTCGCCCCCCCCCTCTCGTTTTTATTTTCCGTATCTTTTCTCCCCGTGGGTCTTAGGTGTTGATTTTTGGAATGAATATTCTCGATGAGACATTGAGGACGTATACCTAAATTTACCCCCCGGGGTCATCGCAGGCCGGAGTTATTAATGCTTAAAATTTGCCCGATTTCTATCAACTAGCTCTGTTCAACGTCTGAGCATTTATTCAAGCGATTGGGAACTGTTGTCATTGTTGGGCGACGAGGAAAGAAAACTCAATTATTTAAAATTTCATCTACTGCCAGTTTCTATTTGTAAACAAATAAAATATTCGTAATTGATTTAATTGCATAAAGCTTTTAAAAGGGGTCTTCAATTTAGTTTATTTTAATATGATTTCGGCAGTTTTTTAATCGGAGGTCGGGTGGGTTTTTTTTTTTTTTTTTTTTTTTTTTTTATTTATTTATTTTTTTTTGTTTGTTTGTTTTTTTAATTTAATCGTAGTTCTTGTTAGCAACTAGCTTTGTTTTGTGTCTTCGGGAGGTACATTGTGATTGATTTTAAACTTATCTTCTACTGAAGTAGAGCCTTGAACTTATGCGCTAAGTGCATGCCTCCAAAAAAGCCATATGTCCGCTGCCAAGCAAAATGTTGAAGTGGGAAAAAAAACTGATTAAGTTATACAACAGCAGCACGAAACGTCCGATGGACGTTCATTTATGTCCTGATGGACGTTCAAACGTCCAAAAGTCGTCTTTTGACGTCGTTGAACGTCCATCGAACGTTTGGTGCTGTTGGGGTAATATTATTGCAAAAAGATGTGATATCTCCCCAGAAACAACTCTGTTGTAAAAACATCTCCCGCCAAGAAAACCTTAAACACTCAGCCTTAAAAAGTTATGATATCGAGTTTTCCCGCCAAGTTTGTGCCAAACTACTCCTCGCCTGTATGGACAGTTCGTTTAAATTGTTTTCATCACTGTAAGGCAGGAAGTTTTGTAAAGTGAGGTGGTTGCTTGATGAGTAAAAATTTCCTACCTGGCAGGACTGAAAACAATTTAAACGAACTATCCATACAGGTGAGGATTAGTTTAGCACAAACTTGGCGGGAAAACTCGATATCATAACTTTTTAAGGCTGAGTGTTTAAGGTTTTCTTGGCGGGAGATGTTTTTACAGAGTTGATTTTGGGGAGATGGTTATTACAATTATAATTACTATTGAAGTTATTATTGCAAAGATTATTATTACTATTAAAGTTATTATTGCGAAGATTATTATTACTATTATTATTATTCCTGCTGTTGTTACAAACGCTGTTATTACTATTATTATTATTATCATAAAAATAATAGTAATAACAGTGTTATTATTATTATTGTATTTATGGATCATATTCCTCATTTCAATAGCATTCTCTTTTTATTTGTATCTTCCTTGGTATTTTCATAACAAACTCAAGGTTTAGTTTTATGCTTACAACTGATCTCTTAAATTTAGCCATGCGAGTACCGCTAGTTATAAGCACAATATTAGAGATAGCATTAAATGTTGTTGTTGTTTATTTCGGCATTCGGGTACCCAAGTAGATAGCTCCACTTGATTTAAGATAAAAATAGGTGCGGGTTCCTTTTTTTTAAGAGCACCATTAAGGTGGATGCCCATTTTAGCTCTACAAACCTAACATAAGGACCCTTTTATAGAGTAGGAGGCAAGACAAAGAAGGAAAAGAACGTGCATTCATGCCCGAGCCGGTAATCGAACCCGGGAACTCCCATCAAGGTCAGACTTCTCTGACCTTGATGACAAGGTGGCCGGTGGCATTAAATGTGATTCCTTTAATTAATTTTAAGCTTCAATGTATGAGGAAATTTAACTTTCTTTTTAATTATATGCGTTATTTTTTCTAGAAAACTGAATACTTTATCCAGAACAACAAAAGTACAAATAAGTTTACTTCCATACTTTGTTTATATATATTTTTTTAACACAAACTTTTTTTAATATCGGGAATTACGATGTTATTTAGCTTGATGTAATTAAGTCCTCCAAATACGTGTTACTTATTTTGCGGGCATAATAAAAATAAATTTATTTGAATTCGCAACAATTGAAATAAATAAATAGATAACTGCAAATGTTTCTGCAGTAAAGGCAAAAAAAAAAAAAAAGAGAGCACCAGAAGAGATTTTTTTTTAAAAAACAAAGCACCACAGTTTAAAATGTTGAAAAGTTTCAAGATCAAAAAACTAAAAGCATAGCGCCTTAGTTTTTTCCCCTCGGAATATATATCGTGCGAAAGCATAATTTTCAGTAAAATCTGAAAAACTTTTCATATTATTGGAAAACTTTCGCAAACACTCTTTTATCATTATTATCAGCTGAGTGTCATTTGCGTTAGAATAATGAAGAAATATGGAAACTAGAAATGATGTATTCTTCCATAAATCCATCCAAGGCTTTCAGTAAAATGATGCATCGTAGAGAAAGTTTAAAGAAAAGTTAAGATATTGTATGCTAGAGCAGACACAAGAAAATGATAATTCTTCTATGTAGAGTATTTATATTGCTTTGATTTTATAAAAGCAAAATTGTTAGTTACTCTGAAGTAATTAGTAAAAGTTATGTAGGTTACTATGAGAGATATTGGTTAAAATATTTTTGACTGTTAACAACGCCACCTATCTGACAATGTCAAAATGTTCTTGAATACCGTTTAAAAATGAGATTGATTGCCATTTAAAAAATTGATAATATTTTGCAGTATATAAAAGCATTCATTATTATAACATAATACAGTACTGTTTGCAGGAACTTTATCACTCTTTAAAATATTGATTGGGGCTTACTTACGTTCAGTGCAATATTTCGAAATTAATATTTGGCACGTTTTGTTTTAAAGTGTTAATTAAAATTTGTCGAGAGTTATTCGGGATTAATGAGGCAAAATAAAATAGTTTATGTATTTATTTATTATTGATACGCTTGAAAATCGTTGGCTCATTTGTATCACTAATTAATTCATTTGCATTAAATGCTTCAGTCATTTACGTACTTAGACACATACTCTCGTGTTGTTTCCCGTTTTTTCAGACAAGTAATTGCACACAAAAAATCCTTTATTTACTCGTTCATTTAATTGTTTCATTATTTATTTATTTATTTATTCATTTAATGCATCGTATTTAAAAAAAATCAATCAAAACGAAAATTGTATATAAAAAGAAAATATGAATTATCATTTACCCTATATATGATAGTAAGTGGAAAAGTGATTATTTTTCACCTTCTTTAAAACAAGATGATCAAATAAAAATTTACTGGTGAAGAGGTAAAGCAGATTTTTAGTTAGTAGAAGTTTAATTATAAAATGAATCGTTCTTTCATTATATTCTGTAAATTTCAAAATGTAATGTATTTTTTTCAATTCCCTTTGTTTGCTCGGTTCTTTTTGAAAAAAAGTAATTTATTTTAACTGTTTTAGGTTTCCCCACATTTCCTCACGTTATAGATACAGCTTTCAAAAGACCCATTTTACTAACTGCATTTCATAAACGCGTTTTTAATGTAAACTAAAATGTACTACTCTTCTATTATTTTTCATTGATTGCAAAGGATTGCAAAATTACAGATTGAAAAAAGAAAAAGATTAAAGGTTATTTGCCTTCCATATTTGTTAGCATGAGATGTACTTAATAGTAGTTTTGAATGTTTTCTGGTGATCCAGCATGCATTTTTTTACTTTGCATAGATGGGCACATCGCATTGCACACACACTATGTGCAATGCGATGATTGATATTTATATTTTTTGAATTGGCAACAAAATGCATGGCTAAATGATCGCTGATGATTCCAAACAAAAATTCGACATTTTTAACCATAATTCCTCTAAAAGGTTTTTATCTTTTAGCGAGATTTGTGTCACTTAAAAGGCACGAGGTAACATACTATTGCCAGTAGTGACGTGACAACAATGGCGTTATAGAAATATAGGAAAGCAGAAGATAGAAAAGCAGAAGATAAGACGAATCTGCGAGCTTCCCCAAGTAGCACACTTCGTTTTTTAAAGGTTGTAAAATGGTTATTAACGTTGTAACAACCGCTTATAAACGTTTATAAAACGTTTAAAGGTTATTTGTGCTACCTGGGTCCATGTGTCGCATCAAAAAAAAAGGAGTTTTTGATTAATCAAAACATCAAGTTAAGAGGTCAAACCAAAGGTTTTTTTTTACTTCATGAGCATTTGAAGTAAATCCCGTCATCAACTATTTTCGACACCAGAAGATGCGATTGATGATTTTAAAGTGCATGTTTTTGAGTATTTGAAACTGAGTAAGAAAAATCCCTTAAAAATTTGTCAACACTCATGTAAAAGTGTATCGGTCTTCTTGCAGAATAGTTTTAAAAACAGTAAACCCAATTTTGGTCAAAAATATCTGTTTTTTTCATTATTAGGCCAGAAACATAAGCAGCAACCTGCGTCATATATTACTTATGTTTTTGTTATACTATCAAGCTTTGCTCCTCAACTTGTTTCGATGCTCAATAATATGGATGGAAAAAAAAATAAATGAAACAATGTCTTGTTATTGTGCCAGTCAATGAAAAAATGGAGACTTTTAAAGCTTTCTCTCTCATAAATTTCTCATCCAAAAGTTGTAAATGTGTTTAAATTATCTTTCCATCCCTTATGATCGGAGCAGAAGGCAGTTGGAAACTAAATAAATAAAGAAAGAAAAAAAGTCCAGCGTACATACCACAATTTGTCAACCAAAATGTTACTTATTACGTGGCAAAGAGTACAAAGAAAGTGCATAAGGTATAAAAAGCAGTTTGAGCCTGGACTGTTAATAGAGAATAATTTTACTCAAGGGAATTTCTTCTTTCGCTCTTTGTTGCTCATAAAACAAACATTAATTAGAAAGTCTCTGTGGAGAGATGCAGTTTTTGCATGGTAATATAAATTACCTTGTCATCGAGCATCAATAAATTAATTCATCGGGCACATTGTTGGATTTTTTTTGATGTGGTATTCAGTGTTGCACATAGTTGTCAGCCAAAAAAATGTTATTCTTCAAAAGAAAGACGGAAACATATCCTTTCAGTATTAATTTCTTTGTTGCGTAATGAAATGTTTTTTTTTTTCTTGGAACATCGTGACCGGTACGAAAAAAAATCAAATAAAAATATCTTGAGGCATAAGAACTGAATAAGTGCTTTAACGAAAAACTGAACTGAGCGCACATACACTCTCAAGGTTTTGCTTGTCAGCATATTTTGTGTTCAGGTTTACAATGTAATTGAAGTAAAAACTTCTTAGATTTTAAAATAAATAATTCAGTAAATTATTTTTCTTTTTTATGCAGATCACATGTTCGTTATGAAACATAGTATTATTTGCATATTTCGGCGATTGATTTTAATATTGCATCCAGTTAGTTATAAAATGGTAGTAAAAGCTCTTTTCATGCAATAAAATAAAAAATAAACTTATTCAAAAACTATAAACCTACAACTTGTGAGTTTACTGTTTAACTGGTTTATATTACGAAAAAGTTATTCAGCTCCGTGCGCCTAAGCGTATGCGCGTTTGTATTCACTGAAAACACATATATTAAAGTTATAACTATGTACCACTATTTGTTTATAAATATTCCAGCCATTCAAGATATCTTTGAGCCAGAAATTCAGTCGGATCTTATTATCTCGGAGTACTAGGGACCGAGAAAACTAACTGAATCGAAGTTCGAGATGCCAAAATTTCAAGTTATTTCTTATATAAGATATTTCTATATAAGATATCACTCGTAGTGGTTATTAAGAAAACACACCCACAATTGCACAGGAAAGAACGAAGACTTCTGATTTCATCTTCAGAAGTATAAAAAGGACAGATTACAAAACGATATGATCATTCAAAAACATCGTTAAATGTTGCACTTTCGTTGCACATTGTTTCTAACAATTAAGCATGCAACAGCTCTAGTATCAGCAGAACTTCTTAAAGTGAGGAATTCAACTGGTCTAACCCTCTCCCAGGGGATACATAGGAAACTGCATGGGGACAATTTTCACCTTATAAACATGAGAAGGATAAGCCATAAGAACGCTTAGTATGGCTAATCCTTCATTAAACTGTATTTTTATTCCCTCCCCTTTAGTACTACGTTCTAATAGAACTATTGCAAATAACTTATTTTTAAATAACTTCTGCGAAAAGTTAAATAACAAAAGCATTTCAGCTTTTTTTAATGACTAAAGTTAACCGAGGGCATGTCTTTTAAATTACGCCTTGAGTAAGGGTAGGACTGTGCTCCCTCACTAAAAGAGAAAATGATAAAAGCTACAGTAATATATCTCATAGACATGTGTAAGTTAACTGGTTGATTGCAATAGATTCTAAAAATCAACTGTGCAAAAACTAGGGCAAAAAATGTTGAAAAAAGGTTGCCTGAAACTTCGAGATAAGCATAGTGACTTCGAGTTAACGGGAAAAAATCATTTATGCAATATTTAACTATTGGAGAACATCAAAAACTTCGACATAATCCCTATTCGAAATAAGCCGCAGTAACTTAAATGGAACAGAATATAATTTTTTAAATGTCTGAAGTCGGAGCTGAAAGACAGTCGTTTGCATTAGCTGAAAAATCTGGAGAAAGGTAAAAATGAAGCAATTAAATAACATAATTTAGTATTGGTTTTTAGTTAAGTTGTTAAGTTTAAGCTGTGAAGGTCATATTTCAACTGAGAAGAAAGCTGTCTACCATAAAAGCACACTAGATTTTAGTATAATAGTTTTGTGAAATTCAAAAATATTTTTGTTGTTATTTTCTGTAGTAAAAATAAGTTAAATTTTCTTCAGTAATTTCGTAGTTTTTAAACGCAATAATGTACTTTGAACTCACTACCACGGGCTTCAAAAAGTTATAAACATAGCGCATACATTTAAAATTGACTGTTCTTTTGGTATTCTTAATGAAACAATTATACATTGCATATACTATCAGCATATTGGTAAATCGTTTTGAAATAACATCTGATAATTGTTTATACTCTGTTATTTCAATTTGAAGTACTGTTGGAGCACAAAACCAGTTTTGAAAAACATCACATTCAATGCAAAATTAAATAACAGTATAAAAAACGAACTTTTCAACACTTAATTACTCTTCAAACAATTTTCAAAGCCATTATCCAAGCCCAATATTTTATCCGACCTGTTTTTTATCCAAGTTGAAAAAAAATCGAGTAATTTACAATATGCCCGGCTCTACTTGAATTAACGTATATCTTTTATATTTACTTCAATTAATGTGCCCGTTTTTTTTCTTTTTAAAATATTTTAATTAACAGTAACTGAACAAGTAAACGAGGGGAAAAAAGAGATAAAAAAAAATCACGTCCACCTCTTCCCGACACTAAAAGTACCGTCTGATAACCTTTTAAAGAGCAAGTTTAAAAAAGGAAATAAAAAGTGTTACACGTAGTCAAGTTGTAATTTAAGTCTGGAGCACAGCTAACCGATTTGTGGTCTTTAATGGCTCTTCAGCGGCAAAGATAATTATCGAAGTTCATTGCAAATTATGTTGGCGCTGCTCGCAAATTACAAATCTTTAATAGCTCTAAATGTTAGTCGGGAGTTTTTCCGTGGCAAATGTCATTTATCGAACAGTTTTGAGAGTAAAAGACATCTAATTATGGGAGAAAACGAGTTTAAAGCTTTGTTGTGTATGTATATGTATGTATATGTATATTCATACCATGTATGGGTTATTCTACAAAAATGGGCAAATTTGTGTTCCATACTGATTGCTCTTTTTGTCTTTAATTAAATAAAAAACTATTTTGGGAATATTTTTATGCGTCTATTGTTCTATAATTCTGATTATCAAAAAAATCAATAATTTATTATTATTCATTTAAAAATAAAATGTTCCATTGAAATGTCATCCATATGCCCTGTCCCATAGATGCAATTTTCACAATCAATGAAATATAGATTTTAAAAAAAAGTGATTTTTTTCTCAAGAACTTTTAGTTATAAATGTGAATGTGTGCAAGATGTAAATCACGGAAAAAGCAAAATAATGTGAAAATATTATCTCTAAAAGTTAATCTAAATTTTGTCTCAGCGATTATCAGTTATCCATATGTCTGAAAAGTATAGATATTTTTCTCTGAAATGTTTTATTTCAAAAGCTAGCAACACATCTTAAAATGAAGCATAGAACTTTACTATTCCTGGCTGAAGATTAATGTTGCTGTTCTGCAATTACTTTTTGATAAAAAGCTAGCTGAACTCAACTTTCAAGGCAAGTGTTTTTAATCTTTGTCACTAACATGGTCTACAGAATGCAAGTAAAATGTACATGTAAAAATTTTTTGATGATGAATTGTCCTAAATCTTACATTTGTAGGTTCTTATTCGAAGTTAAGCCGAAAAATATTCAGATATGACTTTTTGAGAGCATATTACTTGTGTTTTGTCATTCACATGCCCTTTTTCTAATGTCATTCACATGCCCCAATATGAGACACGTGGATGAATCAAAAGTCAAACTATGACAGTACAATGTTTAAAAATTATGTCTAACAGTTTACAGGTTAAAAAATTTCATTAATATACCCATTGTGTTTGTGTTATTCACATACTTATTGTGTTATTCACATACTTATTGTGTTATTCACATACCCATTGTGTCATCCACATGTCCTTTTTATCATTCGCATGCCTTCAAAAAAATAAAAATACAATAATGCAATAAAATGCAAACATTTAAGCTCTGCTGATATTCTATTTTAATTATGCAACTTAAAAAGTACTTTGCTGATTTTTTTCAGATTTTTAATTTTAAATTATTTTTTTGAAATCTACATGTTAGAAATATTCCCGTATTTGTAGGATCACCCATATATATTAATGAGTATATTATGAAAGCGTGTGTATCTAGTTTGGAAAGAAAATATATTTTTTCATTCAAACTAAAATGCTTTTATTCTAACAGTTCCCCTGTTTTCAACCCACGACTTAGAAAATGGGTGCGACCAAAGCAAAAAAGAGCAGCTGGCACTAAAAGGTAGTGGGTGATTTTATTGGATTCTAGTTTAATTTTTGAGTTGATATAGTTGCCGTTTGAAGTTTCTCTTACAACTTAGAGTATAAGACACTGCAAAAAATGAGCTGTAAAATTAGCAACTTTACGGTTTCTTACTGAACGTTTTTACAGTTTTAAACTGCACGCCATAGTATACTGTTAAAACAACAGTTTTTTTTTTGCAGTGTAGAAACGATCATTTTGGCCTAGCAAAATGATGACGATGAATACTCATTGTGATAGTTAGGAGAATTTTGTAAAATGTTTTCACTTTTTGAAAAGATTTATTTCATTACCTTTCGATCATTTCAGATTAGGTAAATCCTGCATGCATTATTTGTTTTTCTTTCTGTTTTTTTTTTTCACTAACGATAAAATTATGTAATAAACTCATGAAGCAAAAGTTACCACGAAAACATGAAAAAATGAAATTCAGTTTTTTTTTTGAAACATTCATACCTGATGAGTAACTTTAACCATCTTAATTTCTCTAAAAAAATATGCTTTCATTCCTCTAAAACTAGAAACAACACTAAACATATTTAAAAGTGGAGGCAAACTTTGTGACACTATAACTGATCCAAAATTAAAATGCATAACATAATGCAAAAAAAAAAAAAAAAAAATAATGCTTTGTAAACTTGAAGAATGACATTTATATATGGAATAATGCTTTAAAAAAGGGGGTGGGAGTGTTAAAAAAGAGAAACGAAAATATCACTTGTGTGGTTTTTTTACTGGATCTAAGCGTTAAAAAATGACGATTGTACGTAAATATTTTCATCAATCTTAATATTAGGTAAAATGCCATAATGCTGAGAAACAAGCTTACATTGAATATAAGAAACATCTTGCATGATTTCTTGAAACATTGAACATATACGATCTGCAAGTATTATGTAATAGCATCGTATAGTATAGTAAAAGACTACAGTGACTTCATGTGGACGAAAAATTCGCTAGCGCTGCATAGCAGATATATGTTTCAAAATGGTTCCCAGCGTTTTGTTCGCACATACATTTTATGCATTTCATATTTAACTAAATAAAAAGAGCAAACGAAAAAAAAATGATATGTTTTGAAAGTAATAACGCTGTAGATAAAACGTCCATTTATAAATGAGCAGGGCTAAATTAGAGTGACAAGAGAAGTACAGGGGGCCCATAGCTATCAGATGGTATTTTCATTCACAAGTAATCTGAATTCCAGATCAAAATAATAATGGCCAATATTTGAAAAAAAATGCAGGAGCTAGTCGTCTGTAAGCTCTCATGCAAGTTTATCCATGTAAATGTACTAAGCTCATCAATGACAACTAAAAATGTGTATAAAACTAATCATAATGATAAATAATGCCCAGCCATAATCTCAACCTTGCAGAATAATCATAAAGACAAAAACCTAACTATCTTTAAACGATACGCGCGTAGAGACCAGTATTCCAACTACATTATATCGAAAATATATTGCACTTTGAGAAGCGCAAGCTGCTTTCTTTACTCCACCCAGTTATTCCATAACCAGCATATCTCTGCATCTTTTCTCGTCGCTTAATAAAGTGCGGTGCGTCCTTCGCTCGCAGAAATCGAAGGCCTCCTCTTTGTGTGGATCCAGATTTGCCTATTGATCAAACTCTCTCCCTCAGACAGAAAACGCCGACAGTAATTGGCAAAAGGCCAGCTTCTGTGCTGAAAGCAAACCCTTGTTGGTCATGTTCGGTCAATGGATGAGGAAGCTTTGCTCCGAAAGGCATCATTGAAAGTCTTTTTTTGTTTGGTTTTCACTTCCAACAAAGACGACAGTGATTTGTTCTTAAATGTTTAGGTGATTTAGTAAGATTAGTAAGGCCTTTTTGAATACATAATAATTAAATGTTTTCACATTTATAAGGAAATTACACAGGTAAAGGAATGCGACATAAGGATTATGCACGCATTCATTCAGATTTTGTTTTTTTAGGTTTTTTGTTCTTTGATTAAAGGCGCATATAGAATTTATATTGCGCCTAATTTTGCCTCTTTAGGTTATAAACAAAATCCTCTAGTATCCTCAATAATACAAAGGCGATAATTTCGAAAAAACGTCTGGAGTCTTTTTGATAATGATAACTAATACAATTGGCAGTCCAGCAAAGAGAAAAGATACAGTCTCTAAAAACCACCCTGACAATGCTGATAACGATTCTCAAACATTTCAACACAATGAGAAAAATGTATTAATGCAAAAATCATTCAAAGATAATTTATATTTACTGTCTCTAAAAATATTGGTAGAATAACGCTGTAACCCTTTCTCTGATTTTTATCAAAATAAGAAAAACAGTTCCCAAAAATTCATATTAGAATTCAGGTAAATCCTCTCTCTACCTCATTCCTGGAGAAAAAGCTATATTTAAAACAATATTAATTACAATAACTGCAGAATATTTACCTGAACGTAGTAACTAAAAGCACTTACCAGTCTGGTTTTCTATGAACTTAAACTCAAAAAAAGTTTATTGTACTAAAATACCCACTTTGTTCCCAAATGTATACGAAAATTTGGCTTATAGTCTAATGGAGGGATGAAAAAAGGGATTTTAAAAGGGAAAAAATGACAATGCATACGAGGTATATAAAGTAAAACATTACTTCTTGTACTAGCAATTAAATATTCTAACTTTATTTTCTTTTGTTGCAGTTAATTACTGACGTGGAGGAAATGTATCTGCATATGTACAGCAATTCTACGAACACAAATCGCTTTCTGCTAAATACAGCATAGCAAGACTAAATAACTCAGCGCGTGGGTGTTGTAACAATCTACAAAATACTGAAATATTACAAGCAAAAAAAAAAAATTATATTTTCATATGTGGCTTTATACTTTATGATTAAATTAGCAATTTTTGTACCGTAAAATGGGGTTAATCGGAACACTTTTCAGCTATGATTGTAAAAAAAGCAGTTAAAAGATTTTTTTTTAATTTTATTTTTTGGATAAAAACTTCGGTCTTGATTTACTTTTGATATTCCAAGCAAAGACAAAAGATTTTGAACAATTACTATTAAAATATATAGCAAATTATGGGTGTTCCGAATCACCCCGCTGATAGGGGTCAATCGGAACACTTGTTAAAATTTTTATTTTTTTCAATTTAATCTGTAATAGGTCTCACAAACATGACTAATATTGATGGGGGAGAATAAGAACAGATAATTACTGTCAAATAAATGTATAATTTCAGTACCAGTAAACGTTTATAATTTGTGAAAATTCAAAATAATTTTGAACTTATGAAAAATGAAAAGTAATTTTAAGAAATACTTTTGAATTGAAATACAAAGATTTAACATGAATGGAAGTCACTCATATCGTCCACAAATATGTACTTGTCCTTAAAACTTGCAATTGTGACTTGGCTTAAGTTTTTTCATAACATCTCCTGGGATGAACTCTACCTTTTCTTTAGTTTTTTGAAATTTCTGGGTTTCGGGGATTGTCCTGAAAGATTTTTTCGCTTATTCATCACTGTCTGTGTGCTGGACGTTTACTACATAAAGTCTATGTGACTTTCCCCCTTTTATTTTAAGTAAAAAGAAGTCTCCTGGAGAAAAAATCTTTTGAAATCTGCAACTTTTGTCATTCTAAGATCTAGTTGCTCACGAGAAGGGATAAACAGTAATAAATCCTTGTCCTTGTCTTGATTAGAAGAATTAGGGTTAGAATCTTGATTTTTCAAACAGTTTCCTTCAAATAAGTTTGAATTGGAACAACAGAACTAAGTGTTCCGATTCACCCCGCAAATTTTTTTCCTATGGCATTTTTCAGAATTCTTCACTTTTATGACACAATTTATAAAAAATGTAAATTCTAATGTGGTATTCTGTTGTTCAGATACATGTATAATTGAAACATACCACTCATAGTTTTTAAATATAAGAAGGTTTGTTCTTGCATATGAAGTTTTGCAGTCTATGAAAATGTGATGTTTTCTAGCATTCAACGTGCAGCCCTCTTTAGAAGCCAGTAGCGTTGCCAGATTGACAAAAGTAATTTTTTCCCACTTCCTATGATCTTACCTTTCTAAAAAAAAATTCATGGCGAAAAATACTCAATAGTATATTTATGAAGAATTTCTTTGTACGGTCGGGAAGTTTTGTTCCGATTGACCCCGCTGTTCCTATACACCCCATTTTACGGTACGTTAATGGCTTATTTTTTAACTATATCCGGTTCCATAACAGTTAGTTCTTCCCAAAGGTTTTACCTTAGAGCATAAAAACGTCTTTTCAGCTTCAACACGTAGATCCCTTTACGGCAGTAAGTTTACAGCTGTTGGAAGATTAGGTGAATACATAGAAATTATTTATTTAGGCTGAGTTCTGGTAAGTGCGTCCACGGGGTAAGTGCGTCCACTGGGAATTATATGAACACTGTTCTGAAATGGCTTCTGCAACACATCGACTATGATAGATAACTGTCTAATGATAATTTCAATAGGTAGAATTCAGGCCTGGATTCAATAGACGAAACACAATCAGAGACAACTTAAATGTCTTCAAAAAAACTCTAAAGTAAAGATTGAGAAGGTTTTGTTTCAGTTTCCCTTGTAGTCATACCAAGCAATTGGAGTCAATAAATGAAAGTTGTTTCTTTTGAGTAATAGCTACTAATAAAATACATGGTGTATTTTGTTCAAATACTCTAACTAAAATTTGTTTATAAGACGGTACGCACTTTCCCATTCTTTAAAGTAAGGCGGGGGTAAGTGCGTACCATTATGATGGGGCAAGTGCGTACCACTATCATGAGGCATATGCGTACTATTATGCGGAGCAAGTGCATACCATTATGGTGAGGCAAGTGTGAACCATTACGTGGAAAATCTGACTCTTGTAATTCACCTTTAATTTCGCCTATAACTCTTTTATAAGCCGATTATGAATCCGACGTCATTTTCATCAAGTATTTATATTTACATTGAATGCGGCATAAGCTTTCAATTTTATTCATTACCTCTGAAATATATTGGCTTTTAGATATCAGTTAGTAACTTTTTCGTTGAAAATAGCGATCAGAAGCTATACTTAATTTAAACCAGAATGACAAATGAAGCAATGAATTCAAGTGAAACACTAAATAAGGAACCAACTGATTCAAAAAACGAAGGTGGAGTAATGAATAAATTATATTTAAGAAAATTAAGAACACCTTGTGAAAAACTATTTCAATGTACAAGAAAAAAAAAAGGACAAGTATCATATCATGATCAATTATTTTCTTTTTGCTCTTTATTTTGTGTTTTTTCTTACTGCTGCTGATTCTAATAAGAAAAATATTTTAAAACCGTATTTATTCGAAAAAAAAAAAAACAAATAGTTCACTCAGATCACCTAACGATCTGCCATATAAATAGAATTAAAGAAAATCACAGGGGTACGCACTTACAACAACGCTACTGCAGGACGCACATGTCTCATCTTACATTTAAGAAGGGGTAAGTGCGAATCCTGGCTTAAACACACACCGATTAATGTATGAAACTGAAATAAACTATGTAGACTATAAGTAATTATTACTAAATAAAAAAAAACCTTACATTTGCTCACTTGGTCTTATTAAAAGGACAGAGGTAGAAGCACAGACACAACGCTCTCAATCTTCACATCACAGTTGTTCGCAAGACACGTGGGATATCACTGATTGCGTTTCATCCATGCAAGCAAGTGCTGATCTCTAGTATTAGGAATTATCCCAAGGCAACTACCTAACATATTTAATAAGTGCCAGAAATTTTTTCCTGTTCATATTCACATAATTTAAGGTGGACGCACTTACCCCGCTAGGTAGGGAAAGTGCGTACCTTAGAATAGGTGTCATAAACCAGGTCACAAAACCTATGCTTATGGTTTATTTGACATATTATATGCTTGAAAATCTTAGTAAAGGATCTGGAAAGAAAACTAAAAAAAATTGTGAGTGTACAAGATTTTTCAACAGAGCAGCATCCTTGAGAACATAAACTTTGAAAAAAAGGGTACGCACTTACCAGAACTCACCCTATTTATTTATTTATTTATTTATTTATTGGCTTCTACTTATAGTCAAAAATACTAAGTCGAGGAAATTAAATCCTGATTTAACAATCTTGGACTATAACTCCAGCCGTGTTTCTGTAAAAACTAACAAATGCTTGGTAAATATAACAATAACCTTGTCATCCCTACCCTATTTTCTGCAAGCCATAGACTCAACCACTTAAGATGATTTTTGGTCCTTTAAAGGAGGCCTTCTCTTCAAATCAAGCAAATGAAAGCAATGAATTAGCCTAATAATTCTTAATATGGAAAAAGTGTTTTATGTGTATTAAAAAAATGAAGGGTGTAGTATCTTAATAATTGCTATTACTCTTCAATTTCGCCTGTTTTCTTTATATGCAGTTGAAGCGTGTAAAATTTCTCTATTAGGTAGAGTAGTTCTGTGCACGGAATTTTTTTTATCTTTAAATTCATTTAAGTATTCAATCAAAGTCTTAGTGCATAAAAACTTGTCATCTGTAGCTGGTGTTGCAAAAATGAGACACGTCGTGATTATGGAAGTATTACAGATCGGGGAAATTAAATGCACATAATTTGTAGACATTATTAAATATACTTCACCAATATTTCACTATATCTGTATTACAGCCCCCCCCCTAGGATCATACAATTATTATTTTCTGATTAAACTTACTTTACTAGTCAATAAAATTGAATCTCATTCGTAAATGTTGCACGCTTTATAAGTTAGGTTTAACTAAATTTTTAGCTATTTCCACTTACTACTAAAATGTTTTTTTTTTTACTTCCGTCACTGTATGTGCTTCGAAAACTAAACCGTAATTCTATTAAATGGCACAAAAAAGGAAAGGAAAGGTATTCCTACTTAAAATGCAGAATGTACTTGAGTTTTTCGCAAAATGGATTTCCATTAAGGATTTTCTTTTAGTAATTTGATAGTAATTGAAAGAGACATAACATACAAAAGAGGAACGTTATTAGAAATAAGTAACTTACATCCATTTAAATAAATTACATTCTAGCTGTACATTTTAGCCTGATAGGTAATATCTAGAGTATGTTGTCAAATAGAAATCAATGGAAAAGAAAAAGAAATTATTTTAATGTTTAATTTTCTGAGTGCTGAACATGGAATCGAAAGGCTATTCGCAATATTGGCTTTCCTTGCAAGTTAAAAGGTTTAGAATCATCAGTAATTTTATTCGATAGCATATTTTTTGTTAATAACATAGAACTATCTTCCTTAAAAAATTGTTGTAATTATATTGAAATAACTTATAAATGCTAAAACTATTTTCTTAAGTTAACACAATTAGTTAATGAACTTTGTATATCAAACGTTATAACTTACTCCCCAAGAATTGTTACGTGGTTATTTATTTGTTGTCTGTGAAAATATAGATTACATAGAACATAATATAACAGGCCTATTTGTTAAATGCTAATGCAAGTTTTGGGTAAGAACTTGAGCACGCTCTTTAGATTACCAACGTGAGATTTATAAAAGTACTACATGTCTCTAATTGCATTCATTAATAACATATTCTTAACTTTTATTACAAAATGCTTTTTTTCCACCTTGATAAGATATTTTCGGAATTATACATAACCGTTAACATGCCACTGTTGCATTTCTGCAACATACTTATTTTAAATGATAACTCAATATTATTTTTGATTACCTACAAATTACTTATATGAGAAGAAAATGATTACGGCAACGAAATACGTGCTGCCCAAGTAGCATCAACTCATCTGATTTTGCTCGGCCGATCATCGGACTCCTCGTAAACTGATCCCGTAACGCACGATGACATCGTTCTGATCAGTATCCAAACACGGTTTTCGATGAGTTACTTTTCATCGGAAAGTGATATCCTTCCCATCAACTTTCCCGATGAAAATAAGCCGAGCATCCAAAATTGATCCTAAATTCATTGGCACGGGACTGCACTGCTCGTAAATTGCTCCAAATCTCATCGTATTTTGCTGCTCGAATTCTGTTTGGCCGATAAGACATATTGGAGCAATTCCCGATGAGAACTCCTTGAATCTGATCATCAGCCGATGAGAATTTCATCGGGTTTCGATGAATGGCCGATCATCGGCCGATGAGGTTATGCTGCTAGGGTGATTTTGTAACTGGATGATATAGTATTTTTCTCAGAAGTCACAAGAATTATGAAAATCTCTGACGCTCAAGAACTGTGTTTTTGCTATTAAAAGAAGCTATCACATGTTATGCATCCTCTTGTTTACTCGCCGAAGGAAAGTACTAGAGAAGAAATTTAAAGTTTTTATGTTCATTTAAAAGCAATTTAAATTTTCTAATGGAAAAAGTTTGAACGAAATTTTATTTGACTTACATGCTGCAGCAAACAAAAAAGTGCCTACAATTCAATTTAAAACTGCTTCATTTTTTGAAAAGGTATTTTTCCTTTTTGTTATTACTTAATAATTAGCTAATATAATTTTTTCATAAACAATCTAAAAATTGGAACATTAAAAGATAACTCCAGCAAATCAAACCGCACAATGAAAGGGAAAACAAACTTTAGTAAGTTCTACGAATGCCATTTTAGCATTGGTATCGGACTTAAAGCGACCATCCGAAATACTTATTCTCAACTGTAAACAATACCGACTAGATACACTTAATCCCTTTCTAAAACCTTGTTACAACTCAGATTACGGAATGAATGTGTCGTCCTCAGCGAAATTGATGCTCGGAAGGATTTCAGTTAGCTGTAATGGCGCTGATATATTGCGATGAATGCTTGGATTCTCTGCGTAGAAATCATACTTTAACTAAACTGACAAATTAAAATGATAATTGAGAGCGTCCTTTCAAGAACATGTTAGGAAAATTTACATAGTGAATTAAATGGTGTACAATTTATTTTTCCCTGAAATATTAGCACCTACATCCAATTATTTTCTCCTCTAGAACACTTAGCATAAAGTCATAAGTAGTCCTTTGGCTTATTATATATCTTTATGGAACAATCCCCAGTAGTTTTTTTTTTTTTACTTAAACACTGAAAGCTTCGTAATATAATTTTTAATATTTATTTATTTACTTGTTAGTAACGATTAATAACGTGTACAGTGTTGTTTATCTATATATATGTAAACATTTCAAACATTTTTACAAAAATTTTAACAATTGTGTTTTAGATTTCCTTCAACTATCCATAGTCTGATGATATTAAAAACTTAACATAAATGCATAATTAGTTCTTTTATTCATTATATGTCTTTATGAAACAATCCCAAGGATTTTTGTTTTTCTTAAGCATTAAAAATGTAGTAATATTGTTTAAAATATTCATTTATTTGCTTTTTAGTAATTATTAAACACTTATATATGCTGAACTATATACCCAATGACATGTTAGTGATAACCTGTCATTAGCTTAGTGATAACCAATCAAAATTAGCTTTACGGGTTTTTAAGAACTGCGTTTTAGATTGTCTACAAACATCCATAGTCAGATGTAATTGAAATTTAGGCCACTGGTAAAGGGCATTTTATTTTCAGCTAAAATCAATTTGAAAACATACATTTATTTTGTGTATACTATACTGCGCTGTAAGGTTTCTTGACACTGGCGTCTTGACGTCAGCCAATAAAAAACGATCTAGATAAAACGTCACAGCCTACTTGGCGAATTAGAGGAGATCCTTAACTGCTTCTGAGCTCTTATTAGCTCCGCGCGTAGTGACGTTTAGTGTCAAGTTACGTTGCTTTCTGGTTTAAATCAAAAAGCATTGAACTGAAACTAAATGAGCCGATAATGGAGAAAAATCACCGATCTTAGCAAAATGTGCAAAATGATGCACTGAATTCAAATATGTAAACAGTTTTTCTCCATCCCCCACATGAATTTTGTAATAGTCCACTGAAGTTTCAACGATATACGCAATTCGCATGCTCAACACTAAATCAACAATCAAAAACTTAGCTTTTTCTTATTTTTTTTCTGTATTTGGCACCAAGAACATAACTATGTTTTCTTTAACATTAATCAGCAAGAATTGGTTAGCTTGGACAATAGAAGGCATTCCAAAGTTATGGTTTTTTAGACTTACATCAACAATACGTGCGCAAGTGGAGATTATGTTTTTAAGTATTTAAATACAGCACTAGAGTTACAAAGTTTTCTCAATTTATGTCTCTCAACAAAGGTCTCATTTATTATGAAGGGCCAGTGGAATAATAGGTCCAGTCTTTTTTTTTTCTTAAGTTCTTATTGCCATTGCTATCCCATTTGAAGTGGAGAAAACAGGATTGTGTGAAACTCTCCCATGATATGTGTTGTACTAAATTTTAACTAAAACAAGCCTTAAGAATCTTTATATCTCTCAATTATTTTGATATGCTAATGGTGCCACCGCAAAGTGTGTCAACCAATATTTTAATTGTTGATTATGAGTCAAATAATGAGTTTTTGTCATTACGTAACATATGGAAACTGAGGAAAAATGAGTGCTCAAAACCCCTGGTTACAGAAAAACTGTGGGTGATGGACAATTTTTGATTGAATATTTAAAAATAGTGTCAAAAATTACCTTAGAAACACTAAATGTTTCATTAAAAAAATCTTTGTTTACCAGTGTAATTTAAGATTTCTTCCTTAAATTCTACCCTACTATCAGTTATAAAGACCATTTAGAAGGCAACAAAAAATTAAAATGAAAAATACTTACATTATCTCCAACTCTTGGTTCTTCCGGATGAAGTGTAACGTTTACAGAGGCTGGAGGAACTGTAAAATAAAAGAAAGAGTAGCAATGAAGAACATTTAATTTATAAAGTAATTAATTTTAAAAATATAATCAAAACTCTATTTTTAGTGAGCGGAACTAAATCTACATGAAGTCTTTTGTGAACAGGATTTTTTTTTTCTTTTTTTTAAAGTTTAATCGTAATTAAACTTATAGAGAAGTAAAACGTTCAAAAGCAATTTCTTATTTTGAGCTCAACTGCAGATACGTTTTATGTGCTTAGCAACGTAGAAGTCCCCAGGGAGCTCCCCTCTGGACGCCATGTTTTAAAATACAACCGTCGTTTACACACGGGACTAATCGCCGACCCTCTAAACATCTCAACATTTGAGGTAATAGGATATCGACTGATCATTTGCAAACACGAAAGCTTTGTGCAAATCTCGTGCAAAAGGTGTTAACAGGGAAACAAAATCTAGGCTGGAGCAAGACCATAGTGGTTTCCCAGCTTCTTATGGTCTCGAACTTTAATTTTTTGTCTGCCAGCTTGAAGGAAGCGCTCAAAGTCTTGGACAATTCAAGACCATTCTACAAAGTCCCTTTAGGACTTCTAAGGAACTTTCTTTGTATTCATACTGTAACAACATAAGTGTATTGGGGCCTGAGATTCATATTTTGAACAGTATTGATGAAGTTCACAAGTACCTTTGTGCTGTTGATGTAGAGAAAAATACAACGTTAAGGAGGCACAAATAAGCAGGGATACAGCAGACACGTGTTTCGGGGCTACAAGAAACCCCTTTTTCAATGCAAGAAGTGCGAGCTTTAGGACGAAGAATCATCCGATAAAAGCGTGTTGATGGTTTTGACAGATGCTTGCAATAAATCAGCTTTTATGCTCATTACTTTTTAACTCGCCTTGTATTCACAAACGCACGATTGTAGAGAAAAACGAAACTCTCGTTTGTATTCAAAATATATTAACACCAAACACATGTATGAAGTTTTTTTTTTTCAGAAATATTGTACGCTTAATTCTGTTATTTAGTTGTTGTTAAATCGTCGTCTCAGTATTAAAATGTGAATTAACATTCAACTTTTCTATGAGAACGTCTCTTTTTATTACATGTTAATGATCTGCATAATCAATTCACTTTGCTTATCAATTTTGATCCAGCCGTTGCTTCACAACTAAATATTAAAAAAATTTAATCTCTTAAGTTTGAAAAGATTGTTTATACCATTTGCATATAATACCTAAATTACCTTGCTTAAAGGAAATATTGTTTATTTAGATTAAAGTATGAAATAACCCACCACTAAAAACGTCATTTTTTTTTAAATTAAATTTTTATATTTTTATGAATTATGAAAATACTATATGCAGAAAATAATATCGAAAACAACAGTATTTTTTAAAGGGAAATCAATCTAGGATACTTTTCATTCCTTTATCTAAAATTTGAACCCAGAATACTCAGTAGCTTTTATGATATATCAAAAAAGCAATTTAGCTTCTGAGTGAAAGACCGTATAATTTCAAACTGCAGATGTGAAATACCACGAGTTCTACACTGTTAAAGAAAGGAACGTTACAAATTCGTTCGTCTACTTATGAGTAATTTTTAAATTTTCCCAGCAAATGGCAGCATTATACACACAACGACATACTATGTGTGAACACGGGGACACAAGCAGTCTGAATTACCATCATTCATCATATTTAACAACATATCCATGTACAATACTATCTCATCATTCCTCCACTTATCGCTTTACGCAATCAAAAACATAAAAAAAAAATGAGGAAAGAAACAGCGTGCAAAAACTGAGAATTTTAAATATTAAAGTTTATAAACAGAATGTAAATATTGATTATAGCTCGCTCCCATTTATTCGTAAAAACATTAAAATACCTATATTAACAAAAAGTACTTTCTTTATTTATATAAAATGTGTACAAAAAAACTTTCTAATTTACGGAATGGGGAAAATGGAATTATCCGAAGTACTTTGTGCAATTACACGTAATCCTTCTTGTTACGTTGGACATCGTTTAGAAAGTACGAAAAAGATACTAAGTACATCGAAAGCACCCAGTAAAGCCATCTAGATCCGTAAAAGGATGCTGCCAACGATCGATAGAATTGCTAAACGCCATTGTGAATGTAATCTGCACGTGATCGGGGATTTTAGCTGCAGTAATAATACTCTCCCCAGCATTTTACCTGGTACCTATCTACATAAATATTTATTATTTTTTTTGAAACGCCGAATTTTGTTCAGTTTTTCCTGTTAAAGTTACAAAGAGTAAACAAATTGCTGACTCCAAATTGCTTTTTTGTTTACAAAATATTTTAAATACGTGTGGAAAAAAAAAAAAACCGAGATAGAGATGAGCATTTACTAGGCTCACTATGTATATTGATCCATCTATTTGCATAGATGTTACCTTTTTGCGTATATTTTTGCATTTATTGCCGGCATTTCATAGTTCGATTTTTAGTTGCGATACATTCGAGTATAGGAAATCATTATCTAGCTTGTTCTCATTTAATCAACTAGACCTCTATTTTCGCTAGCGTTACTCCTAGATGCTTACTTATAATTGAAAAAATGGTCGAAATAAGGTGTGAAGGTAAGATATTAAGAATTTAAAGCGAAAAACAGAATAAAAATTTAATTTAATTTTTTAATTTATTAATACTGCAAAAATTATTGGGACGTAACAAAAAATGAACACAAATTAAAAACAAAATACATAAATAAATAAATCAGGCTTTAGGTATACGTTCCAATCATAAAGAACAATTATTATTTCCGAATAGGTATAAAAAATATAAATTTAAGAAATAAATAAATAAATATCAATAACAATTTGAATTTTAATGCCTTGAATTCACATAATGTTTTCGTAATGACGAATTAAAATGAGTTGGGGCATACGTCCGAGAGTACATAACTCAAATTTTTCCTGAGGGATCAAACCCCGTCAGGGACACACATCCATGTGCCACTTATTGGTGACCCGGCAACTCAACAGATGGCACCATCTACTGCCAGTACCGCTCCTCCATTTCCTGCATAGAGGATGCGCTAGGGCTGGTAGAAGCGCGCTTTGACTGACTACCAATCTAAAAAAGAAACCATCCGGCAATTGAGGTCTAAACTGACAGCATATAGCAATTTCTCATTGCTAAAAAACTAGTTAATTTCTAATCTGTTATACATAGTTTTGTCGAAGTTTTTTGTCGTAACCTACATACAAATTTTTAAAAATATTCTCTGGGCGAAAATTTCGGAATTTATTCGAGCATTAAAAAACTTTCTTCCGTCCACTTTTATGTTTGAGAGTTAAATAAAACTTTATCTGTCTTATTTCGAAAGATATTGTGTTTTTAATTTCTCTCTTCCAAAAATTGCTTCTTTACAATGTTTTTGAAAACTTGTTTACGAAAAATCACTTACATTACTGTGATTAATATTTTTACGGCTTCCAGGACAAAGGTTTGCTATTCTTGTTTTAGTTACTTGTAGGAAACTGGTGAAAGAAACTTCCGGATATACATTTATCTTGGAAAGGCTTCTTTAAAAGTACTCTTTGCTTAGCTTCTAAAATGGGTCAACATAAAGAATAAAGGTAAAAAGAGTACTTTAGGAGAAAGTTTTTGCACAAAACAGTAGCATCTGATAACTCATAAAAATAAAGCTTCATGCGGAAAAAGCAAACGCCAAATCAATACCGACAAGGCATGATCTGTGAAACTTTATTTCTATACGTGTAATGCGTTAGGATTTCTCATCAGCGATTGTTATTGAAGGTCGGTTGTTTTCATTTTAAAAAAAAATACCGCATGATATGCACATTTTTACACTATTTCTGGAGCATTGGCGCGAAATTTAGGAGTTATAGTCAGCTCGACGTCTTTTTTAGCAGATTATATTTACCGTCACATTTTTATAAGATATAACATATTTCAAGCTAAGAAAAAATTCTAAGCTTCGTGGCATGACTACAACACAACCATTGGATGGCATTATGCAAAAAGGAGTTAACCCACAAAAACCTGATTTTGAGATAATGAGCTTTAAAGTCAACAAACTCTGGCAAAAATCGTGAGCTCTATATCAATATACCAATGATATGTTACCATGAAAAGCTGATAGGGATTAAATTATTTTTGCTTAATGTAGAAAGCAACATATTTTACCATCAGAGTTGAATAACTCATTTTTTTATGTTTTGTGAGTTAACTCCTTTCTGCATAATGCCATCCAATTAAAACTAATCCAGTAGCTTAATAAACTGTTAAGAACAGGCTTTTTGTCTTCAACTCTACGTGAGGAGATGTTTGACCATAATTGGTCTGGTGGTCTTAGTGGTTATGTACCTAATAAGGCCAAATTGATTTTACAAATTAAAACGACTTACAGGTACAATTGAAACTTAATATTTCATATGGAATTATTCTATTCTTATTTTTATAAGTTAGTTGTTGATTGTGTAAAGTTAAAATCAAATTTATTCATAAAGGAATGAGATAATAGGACGCTAACCTTAGAGTGGCATTAAGTGACGTACTCATCATTATATTTTTTTCCAAACGTAAAGGAGAGTTTTACTAGTTTTTAAAATGTCATTTGTTTAAAAATGTTGATGTCTTGAAGTGTAAAACATATAACTTTTTGGCACTCAATGATTCGAAAAACGTTTCTACTTACTTTACCTCTCTTAAACTTACCATCTTTATTTTTAGACAAAATTAATATAAGCTTCCAAGTTGCCCCTGTATAAATTGAAGTTGCTACAAATCGACTAACGTCAAAAATTAAAATTAAAAGACATCTAACGAGTTTGATTGTGTTAACCATGGTTCATTTGTATAAGATGAAAATTTTTAAAGTCCCTTCTTATGTTCAGGCAAAAGTAAGATTAGATTGGATGTACAGTTTACTCAATATACAAGGCTTTGTTAATCAAAGCTACAAAAATAACTTTTGCACAGTTGAAATTGAAAAAGGAAATTTTTGCGGCTCAGAATTTTACGAAATATTTTAACATGTGTAAAACTTCGCCATAAGAAATAAAATAAATTACTACATATGGGGGTTTTGAAAGAGTTTTATTAAGATATTCGAAATTTCCCGAAAGGAGGGCACTGCTCTTAGTTACAATAGTTACATTTTTTTTCTATTTTAACAACGGATGATTATAAACTTTAAATATTGAGAAGGAAGTAAAGCTTGGAAAAAACGTACATTTAGAAAACTTTCTCAAAAATTATAAAATTGTACTTCTGGGAGTTTCAAGAACACTAGTAAAAATGCATTGAATAATTTGATTCAATAGTAGCAATACTGTACATTTTTGAAGATAAAGTTTAAATACAGAAAAAATGAAACAGTTTTACATTTTTCAGATACAAACGCCGAATCAGTTTTCCCCTATGAGGAAACAACAATACAATTTTGTGATTAGTATATAAGGAAATATCAACGTCATTTACATTTTATAAAAACCTGAAAGATAGCTAATTTTAAAACTTAAAAAGAAAAAGACTCAGAGTTTTCAAGCTGATAAAAATAATATATACATATAGATTGTTAAAGGATAAAATGTTTTGAGTTCAATAGAACTCTTTGTCAAAAAACGTAACGATAAAATAAAAGTGACAATAAACAATGACGCCGCATCTGTTTTACAGAGAAAATACATTTTAACGTAAACAATAAGATTTTATTCCCAGAAGTAAAAATGGTGAATAAAACTTAACAAATTTGGCATTTCAATTGAGAAACTTTTTTGTTTTTCTCGCTGAGCTGAAGACATAAACCAGTATTTCCCTGTCACTCATGACGAAAGAAATATTATTTCTTGATGAAAACGTAGATAATGACTGCTGGATTAGTAGGAAGTTATGTTTATGTGAAGAATAAAAAAAACACATCCAAAAGACAGAAATACTAATACATTTGAAATATTCATTTAAGAAGATGTTCATTGAAAATAAAAAGAAATGAAGGGTCAGGGGGAAAAACCACGGTAGTCACATTTGATTCATTTTGAGAAAAACGAAATTTAAACTTTACGAACTCATAAACCCCCAGTATACTTCCCCAGTATACTTGTTCTAAAATGACAATAATACATGGACTACAGTGTTTTTTCACGAATATTGCATATACTAAACGAAATTACACTTATTTTTCTAACAGGTGGTAGCATCAGTTTAAATTCAGCAAAAAGTGGACTACCGTACCCTGACCCTTCAAATCAAAACAAAATGACAAATGGATAAAGACAAACGAACAGCATATTTTGAGATCGCTGTAAGTTACTTTTGCGCATGTTATTTATAAAAACGAAACGGTTTTTGTGCATGCGTTATATCGTTTTTGTGAAATATTAAAACTGTAAAAAATAAATTGTTGTTATTACAGTATTACTGAAAGCAGATGTTTCACTTCGAAACTGTAAAAGCACAGTAATAAACTGTAAAAGTAGCAATTTTACAGTTTATTATTGTAAAATTAGCAAATTTACAATTTATTACTATAAAATTAGCTATATTATACTGTAAAAACAACAGTGTAATATTGGCAGCTGAGGTTCAAGCTTGAAACTGTAAAATGCTCAGTAATAAACTCTAAGGGCCCTGCTCCACATTGACGTAAAGCAGAAACGTAAAATGGATTACATAGCGTTCCTATGGAAAGTACCCGTATTTTCGGTTTCTGCCTTCGGTTTCGGTCGCGTTTTACGTTGATGTGGAGCAGGGCCCTAAGCGCCCTGATCCATATCAGCAGAAAACGCGACCGAATCCGAAGGCAGAATCCGAAAATCCGGGTACTTTCCATAGGAACACCATTTAATACACTTTATGTTTCTGCTTTATTTTTCTGCTTTACGTCAATGTAGAGCAGGGCCCTAAAATTAGCAATTTTGCAGTTTACTACTGCAAAATTAGCAATTTTTCCAATTACTGTATAATTACTATACTGTAAAATTACTATAAAATTAGCTGTATTATACTGTAAAAACATTAATTTTTTACGGTGTATAGAAGACGACGGAGTTTCTAGAAATAAATTTCCAGCGATTTATTTTTAAAGGATTTTTTTTTCTGATTTAAAAATCAATTACCCGAAGAAACCTTCTAATAATAATGGTTCGCATAGGTTTTTGTGCTATAAATATCATTTTAATCTATTTTTCAAGCATAAATGCATTGATCGACAAAGGAAGCTTGTGCCACTCCGCTTGTTATTTGTTATCTAATAATTCGAATAAGTAACTGAAAAGATTTAAGCCTTTTGCGATTTAAAAACGTTGTCCTGTTTCATGGCTCATATAGCCATATAAATTCTTATCACAAGAACGAGTCACTACTGAATGCTTAAAAAAATAATAATGGTCAAATTTGTACTCCTATTGCTTCTTCCATTACTTCGCTGATGACAGCTGGCACACTGGTATTTTAAAACAACATTTCTACACTTTTGCATGTGGAGATATATCTCCATATATTATTTCTCTAAGCCGAATCCTATACCCGGTAGAAACTCGCTCATTTCTTTATCGAATTGCATGAAAATTTATGATTTTGAAGCTTATCCCGCGGGCTATTGACGAAAATTAGACCCACCCTCTAAAAAGTGTCGGTTCGTTTTTTATTCGAACTTCAATTTTTGGGCACAAAATTGACTCTATCTAGCGAAATAATTGTCGTATCGTCTCCATTTTGATTTCATTCGAAATATTAAAAAAAATGCGTTCTTTAGAACGTTTCTCCGCTAGCGCCGCGTAACGAGAATCTCGAAAATCCACGTTTAAGCGACTTATAAGGGGATTGAAGTTTGAAAAAGTTAAATTTTTTGCTCAACTGTTAAAATCGTTACCGTTGTTGTTCAAATCAATTTTAAATGCGACATTTCAAGCCAAGGCTTAGCTCGGTAAACCTTAATTGTAACTTTTATTGTTTCAAAGTTTTGCGATAACGTTAGTATTTAGTTTAGTAGTAGCCTTGGGTATTTGATTTTAATATAGGGTATCACTTTTGCAGTAGTTGTAAAAGTGAACGTGTCTTTGATCTCTTTGAAAAGTTGTCAGAACGACGGCAGTTGATGGCGAAGTTGTGCAAACGTACAAGATTTTACAATGCCAAAGAACAGGGTACCAACAGGCAGACTAACAGGAAGGTGTCTACTACCTAGACAATATTAGAGAATTCAACAATGCTTTGGCCTTCGCTTCAGTCAAAGTGGACTCAGTTAACATTCCTGGCAGCGGTCCATATTGTTTTAAACTACATGGTCAAGTGTACCATATGATCGGGAACTTGCAACCTCCGGCAGGGACTACACAAACTTACGATGGACTTTTCTTTATAGATTTCGACACTGCGTTACAACTTCGGGCAGATAATGAAGCCAATAAAAATTGTCGTATTAAATTTTAAGTTTAGAGGTTTTTTTTTTTTTTTTTTTTTTTTTTGCGGAATTCCGCACGGGTCACCTAGTCCGTATTATAATGCATAACATGTATAAAAGTTTTTGTTCAACCTTAGCTATGATACATTGTGTCACTACACTGCAAAAAATACGCTGTTGTTTTTTCAGTATAATTATACAGTAAAATACTGGCAGCGGAGATTCTAGTTTTAAACTATAATGGTGTAATACTATACACCTAGCTATTTTACAGTTTATCACTGTAAGACCAGCAATTTTACAGTTTATTACTGTAAAAATTAGCAGTATTACCATAAAATTATTTGTATTGTACTGTAAAAACAGCAGTATAATACTGGAAGTAGCGGTTCCAGTTTAAACTGTAAAATGCACAATAATAAAATCGTGTATTAGTATTTGTAAATAGCGATAATCGAACAAAAACATATGCCATGACAACAGCCGAGGTGATTGCAGTTAAAGTGTTTCTACAGGAAGAATTAAACTATTAATCTACATAACTTTCAGCCTACTGGCAGCCGTGATAAAAGTAAATCCATCAGTATTGTTCATTACATTTGTCGCAACTATTATTATTATTTTTTTTTACATTTCAGATAGTTTTAAATATTGATGATTGTTTCATTCTTATTTATCGTATGACGAGTAATATATATGCTATAAGTGAAAAACCAATCAGAAATGACTTTTATTAAATTGAAGATTCCATTATTGAGCGTATGAATTAAAACTGCAGTATAAGGGGCACATCCAAAAACTAACAAACATAATTGTTCAACAATGTTAGCTTATTTTTATTAAAAAATGATCTTTTATTTTTTCCAAATACCTCTTGTAGAGTATGTTACTACATTTTAAGGGATACGTAATAACAATGATTTATCTTCTATTTTGAAACTTTAAAATGTTTTTTTTTCCACTTAAGAACGACTGCACGATCTGAGTATTTAACATTTTTTACAAAGCAGTGCATTATACCGTTCGGAGTAGCTTATAGTTTAAAACAAAATGTTTTTTTTTTTTTTTTTTTTTGAAAAACAGAACTTGGTAAAAGATTTTCACATCAAAGATTAATTAAATAAACTTTTTAAGATAGATAGAATGTCCTAATGAGACATTAAAAAGCACCAGCAAAAAGCGATTTGATGGCATTTGGATTCTCGGTGTATATTCGTCTACTGCCAACTCGTAAGTAAGTATAATTCAACTGCGATGAGATGGCCGGTGTCAATCAAATGAGAAAACGAGTCCATTCCTTAAAATAGGTAGAATTTCTACCCATTCAAATTCCCCCATCAATTGTGAATCCCATTCCTCAATTTTCATCTGCATATCACCCCTTCCTAAAAATGGACAATCCTGAAAAAAGGAGGAGTCATAGGCCATCTCTGCGAAGTTGAATTATAAATATAATTTAGTTGGATGTACGATTCGAAGGTGTTTTTTTTTCTTGTTTTTGGAAAAAGGGAAATGTACAGAATAATGCACCTTTAAGAAAATAGCATTATTTGACCTAATTTGTTTTATGTAGCTTTTAGAATGTTTTATCGTGCATATGATGTCATTTCATGAACTTTCAGAACCTGAAAATTTAAATCTTCCACAAAGAGAAACAGGCATCAATTAAAAAGCCTATTAGACTCGTACATTTGATACTTGAAGAAACCAAAGAAAATAGAGCAGAGGCATCAGCACCACAATTTCTCCAGGTATCTATTCTTCGGGATATAAATGGAAGAAGACAACATCTTAGAATGGATGGAAAAATAAGACGAGACCGGGAAAGGTAAACGCCAAATCAATATCACCACCGAATAGTCCCGAAAAATAAAGTTTCAGACGTGATAGGAGTGTTTAATGCGTGAGGATGCAACAATGGACATTGGACTCCAGTTCCCGGAAGGTATTTTATGTTTCTTCTTGAGACTATCAAGATTCATGATAAAAGTTTTTCACGTTCAGGTCGGGAAAGAAATGCCTTGTGTAGGAAGTGAAGATTTTCTTTCGAGATTAGCGAAAGTCGTTTTTCTTTATGGAAGTCATATAAAAATACCATATTTTAGGCCATATTTAAAATAGTCATTTTATTTACTCAAAATATGAGCAGTTTGAAAAACCAATTTATCTGTCGAAAGAAAAATACACGTAGTAGAGAACAAACTTAGTTGATTTTCGAAGATGTTTAACCTACTGTTTAATTTTGAATTTTGGAATAAATGTTGTTTATCGTCTTAATACTAGATGTTTTTTAATACTTACTTAACATTTATCTGCAATTACGTCATATTTTCTGAAGGATTATAGGTTTTTCTTAAACAACAAGATTAATCTGGACAATTTTTGAGAAAAGTAGCCAATAAATAAATTAATAAAGTTTTTTTTTTTTAAATTCAGGATGATTTTTTTCTGTTAAAGCATAAAGAACGCTTCAAAATTATTTTTTATTTACTAAGACAGAGCATAATATTGTTTTCATGTTTTTCCGAGCATAGGGAGATGGCACTGACTAATGAAATTTAGTATGATGAATTATTGCGTTTAAAAAAACAGTAGGAATACTTGTTTTCTTAAAAGGAGGATTCAGGGATCTTCTAAGCTTTAAAAGCTGTGTTCGGCGTATCATGCGGTGACAGCTGAGCTGCATGTATTCCTGTCATATAAAGCTAACATAAAATAAATGAAATAGATAATGGTGAAGGTAATTACTACACGGTTAAGGTAGATGTAAGCTCACTCATGAATATTTTGATTACTCCTCGAAATGTTCTTTGTTGTTCATTTGTGGATTCCTATTTTTATATTTGCAAAAAAAAAATAATAATAATAAAAAAGACGTTATTTGAATTAATCGTAAAGGAATTAAAGTTAGTTTAGTTTCTTTTTACAGCAGTGGCCTTGCATGATATTTACAATTTTCATTGAAAAGCTTTTACTAAAAAGTAATATAACTTTTGCAAATAGTTTCAATCAGTACACGAAAAACTAAATAAAAACGCGTGTATTCAGTTTTCATAATTTCGGAAAAGGTGCAATGAAGTAATATGAACTATTTTTTCAGCGTGTCTATTTAAAAAACGTAATGAGCTAAGAACTATGAAGAGGATTTTTTTGCTACTTTTTTTCATCAAATGTTATGCGGTATTTCACTGCACTTATTCTGTATGAAGAGCCTAAATAAAAGCGCAAAACTTTTTTAACGACATAGTTGGACAGAGCAAGTAATTGCAGTACGATAAAAACGCGTGTTCATTTACAAAATCTTATATAAATACAGGCATCTTAAAGGAACATTTGTGATACTACTTTTGCTTAGTTTTCCTTTAAATCTTTTTAGGTAGAAAAGGTTGCCAAATAAAATCATACATAGAGTACTATGTAACATTTCTAAAAGAAAAAAGTTATAACTAAAGTGCTACATTGTGTAAAATACTTACATTTGACTGTTAATCGGACAAATGCAGCTAATGGTTTCTTGAGAGCGGAATTGCTGGCTTCACAACGGTAAAAAGAACCATTATCATCCAATTGGACCCGAATAACCAGTTCACTAGACACTCCGCTTCCGGATGTCAGAACTGGAGTGCTTATCTGGAAAGAAAAAGGAATGCAGAAAATAAGGAGAGGAAAACAAATCCGGCGGATGAAATGTTGAGAAGCTGTATACGTATAATGACATGGCATATAAAATAGTGTCGGTGCTTTTTCTGGCTTAAATGGGATGTGTTTCTATCTTGTCTATTTAATTTGGAAAAATAGATCAAATGTATAATTTTAATATTTATTTCGGGCGAATGTGCATTAGAGAAAAATTAGTGGAGTTGTGAGTCAATGGAAAGATAAAAGACGTTTAAAAACTAAATTTAAAGCTAATAAAGACACTCTAAAACCTTTGCAAAGGAATACTCAATGAACGTTGTGAATATATTTTTTTATTAACGTAAAGGGGGAAAGATGTTTCTAATCAGTGCCCACGACTTATCCCAAGCTATCCTTAGAAGACGATTGCATTAACTAAACTGGCAGTAGAGTTATAAAAAGGAAAACTAAATTTTTAAACTTTTGGAAGCAGAAATATCCAGACATATACCAGACAGATTCCAAACATTTAAGAAGAAAACTAAAATATGTATTAAAAGAAAAAGATGTGAGGCCAGTTTTTCTCTTGATCTTGCTTTTCTTATCTTTAAGGAATTCTCTAATATATGTTTTATACGCTTTTCGTTTACCACATGCAAGCACTAGATAATTACAATTACGTCCATAGAAAGAATAAAATACAGCGTGTATTTAATGTCTTATCAATGTAGTATATTTATTGTCTTACATTTTAATGTTTATTCGGATAGCTCTACGTGTTTGCTGGACAGTATAATGCCAGCTGCCCGGCATTGTTTTAACTTTAGTACAAACTATTTTTCACGAATTTCCTTGTCGTCTAATATTTTTGTATGTAGCAGATTTGTCATTTTGATATTTTTTAGTCTATATAGAGCGGTTGGAAAATTATTATCTAAACAGTTAATATTTTTAGAAGAATAGAATCAGTTTTAAGTTAAAAGCAATTAAACGATTGCTTTTACAACTTTGATAAGTAAAAACTCCTACTTCTTTGAACAAAACAAAACAAAAAAAAAGTGCGAAGTAACTCCGCAGAGATATTACCATTTGCTCATGTGGCCACTCTAGAGTGACATTTACTGTTGCTGTATACAGAACTCAACAGCAAATTTAGTTAGTTTGTCTACTTAAAATAAACACTGAGACTATTTATATGTGCATCTAGGTACCTTTGTCCTCCTTTTATCTCCGGAATGCCAGTGAACTAACCGTCAAACCAGGTATCAATAGATTAGTAATTTCCAGTTTTTATAAGTTCTAATTTAAGAAATTCTACGATATTTCTTTGGGGAGATATCAATTTAAAAATATTGTTTCTTCGCTGGAACTTCTTTAAAGCAACTGCGGATCCTGCAGCAACAAGAAAGTAACGTCGTATTGTGCAATCAATGTTATGCGATCTTTTCATACATAGAAAAAAATAAACGTGGCGGAGTTTCAAATTCTGTCTTGACGTTTTTTACTATCTCCATATTACTCCTTGTAAAGTATATTTTATTATGTTTTATATTACGTAAAGCCCTTTGAAAAAAAGTATACAGTAATTATTTGGCATTAAATAGTTATCTTTGGAAAAGTGCTTTCCTTCGCTTTTATATGAAAAGATATTACTAAATTTTATACCTTTCAGAAAACAATACGCCTTTTAAATGTTTGGAAATACACCACTTATACAATGAACGGCACTTTTATAAAGTAAGTCACGTAAGCATTAATAATGTGCAGAAATCATGGCCATCTACTACTCCTTTTTATGAAATGTTTGACGACAGAATGTTTGACGACTAAATGTAAAATCTCTGTCATACAAAGGAAGTTTTAAGTACTAAATACAGCTACCAACGGCTGATTTTAAAGATAGTTCTGCAATATCTCCTATGTTTTCTATGCGGGATAAAATCTTCGTGAGTTATAAAGTCTTTACTATACAGGGTGTCCAATCCAATCGTGGACCAATAGCTAATTTCTAAACCGTTAGAGATAAGCATATAGTTTATTTAGGAAAAAATCTCCAAATTACGAAAGGAATTTTGGGTCTATTCAATATTTTTCAAAAAATCAAATTTTGAAAGAGTTACGAAATTTAAATTTTTATACAGCCCCCCAGTCCTATCAATCATATTTAGTAAAACATTCTTGACACTGTAACGTTTAAAACTAAAAAAAAATCACTCTTCTACCACAAAAATTGACCGAGTTATGACGTTTTGAAAAATCAAGATTTTGAAAGAATTCGCATACGGTCCCTTAAGCGATCTCTCGATGACGTCATGAAACAATACAAAATCTTGATTTTTCAAAACGTCATAACTCGGTCAATTTTTGTGGTAGAAGAGTGATTTTTTTTTAGTTTTAAACGTTACACTGTCAAGAATGTTTTACTAAATATGATTGATAGGACTGGGGGGCTGTATAAAAATTTAAATTTCGTAACTCTTTCAAAATTTGATTTTTTGAAAAACATTGAATAGACTCAAAATTCCTTTCGTAATTTAGAGATTTTTTCCTAAATAAACTATATGCTTATCTCTAACGGTTTAGAAATTAGCTATTGGTCCACGATTGGAGTGGACACCCTATATACTTCTTTTAACAAAATGGAAATAAAATCTTCAAACAATCTCAAGAAAAATCTATTACATTAGCAAAATTCAAGAAAAACTTAAACTTAAACGTTGCTGCTATTTTATTAGTTTTTTAGCTGGAAAAGAAGCGGCATTGTAAATAGTTGTATTAGAAGTTTCATTTATATCAGATGTTATGTGCTTCAGTTTTTACAAGTAAATTTAATGACTGTACATGGATCTATTATACAAAGCAAGGAAAAAAAGGCAAACAAATGAAATAAAGCTAAAAATAACAAGCAATATTAATATTAAAGCATGTGATTATTGACGCACTAAAATGCTGCATTTAACTCTGTCTACTCTGTAGTTGAACTTTTTTTTTCTCCAACGCAGAAGTTATTGAAAAGGCGTTAGCTTCAAAGTGTGATTTATTCCTCATTAATTTTAAATGTAGGGCGGAAGAGCACGTGATGCTTCATTGGCCAACAAACGATGCAGAAACAAAGCTAACACTAAGGAGATGGAAAAGACTTTTTCAAACTTTACTTTCAGAACGAAATCTGTAATTACTTTTACGGTTTTTTGAGGACTCGCAAGTCAGGTTTTAATTTCAGATTGAACACAGTTTTCCACCCTTTTATTGCATCATAATCGTAAGATGTTTTTGTATGCAGTAAGAGCTAATAAAATTACTACATGCGAGTCATTAACTTAAAAAAATTACATTACATTAATTTAAAAAATGAATTTAAATGAATATTTAGTGAATTTAATAACTTTTTGTGATAATTCATATTTTTATTTCTAAACTGTATCATTTTGTATTAAATTGCCGATGCAGTAAACAATGAAAATACGAAATAAGAACATACATTCACATTAACTTGTAATTTGCGCTTCTATAAAATGGACATGATTCTTTTTATTTTTTTTTAAATCTCATTTTGATGTATTTTAAATTAAAATGTTATAGCTTAACAATAATTATTGCGTTTATTTTTCAATATTTTAGGGATTACTATTGCTCTTTAACTATTCGTACTTAGAAAATTAAGATGTAAATATATATATTTTTTTTTTTCAGAATACTCGAAAATGTAACAATTGTGTTAGATACTCAAACAAATAAGTAGTAAAAAATAAATTAGAAAAACGAAAGTCAAATAAATAAATGCACATGCTGAGAACCGTCCTACTTTAATTTTTATTAAAGATTAAAAAAAAACTGTTAAACGTTTTGAAAAACATAAGTTTGAAGAAAACATATCATGAGTTGTTAATATTAATTAGTGCGCTACAAAAAGTTTAATTTGCGTCATCTTTACACTAAAGCTCTGCAATCTCTCATTGAAGTGTTGCGAAAGCAACAATATATAATTTTATATTGTCTTCAACGAACTGTTAAGCTGACAGACAGACAGCAAACCCAAAATTTTTTTAAAACACTAATATAAAATACATAAACAAAAAATAAGCAATCACTTAGCGAATGCAACGTCATTGATCTTCGTGGAAAAAGTGCATATGGAAGAAGAAATCCAAAGTTAGTGAAAAAAAAAAAGTTTTGTTAGATACTTTTGTTAGATTTGAAATACTACATAACTACTTTAAAGATATTCTATGCACATTTTAAACGCAGGACTTTCTGACTCATTACGAATTATACGTCATTTCATATGGAAAGCATTTTTGTGGTGCCAAAAGGGAACAAGTTTTTGGCACTACATATTATACATAAGCAGCGAAACCTCACAAGCAAGTCGCAAGTATATTTCAATCGTTTATTTCGAAAAGGTAACATCTCTATTTTGATCTCCTCTGTCTCTTTAGAAAATTAAACAGCGCACGGTTATATTTTTGAATGTCATAATCAATGAAAAAATGCCTTTAGTTAGTACACAATTACTGCAATAATTTACCAAATAACCATTGACTATGACATTCAAAAATATAACCGTGCGCTGTTTAATTTTCTAAAGAGACAGAGGAGATCAAAATAGAGATGTTACCTTTTCGAAATAAACGATTCATTGTATGTATTTTTTACAATTAGAAACGAAGCCCATGTTTCACGCACACAACATCGCTATCACACTGTAAAAAAATAGATGTTTTTACAGTATGATACAGCTAATAGTTCTGTAATTTTACAGTAATAAACTAAAATTGCTAATTTTACAGTAGTAAACTAAAATTATCAGTGTACAGTGATAAACTAAAATGACTAGTTTCACAGTCTATTACAGTGCATTTTACAGTTTTAAACTGAAACCTCTGCCACTAGTACAATACTGTTGTTTTTATAGCATAATAATACAACTTATTTTATGGTAAAATTGCTAATTTTACAGTAATAAACTAAAATTGCTACTTTAGAGTCATAATTTGTAAAATAGTTAGTTTTACAGTCTATTATTGTGCTTTAACAGTTTTAAATTGGAACCTCTGCTGCCAGTATTATACTGTAAAAACAACTGCTTTTTTTGCAGTGCAGTATGAAATCATTCTCACAGTTTTGAACTAAAGGTAGTAGCCGCTTCAAAAGTTACGTACTTGTTTCTTAAAATTTTCAGTATGTTAACAGTCCCGTCCAAAAATTACTAATAAAGCTAGAACCTCAGTAGAGGATACAAACATTAATGTAAATATATTTTTATTTGAAGTTCATTTTAATTTATAAATTTTGCTTGTCAGAAAGCCTCATTAGAAGAAATGTCATCAAGGAATAGCCTCAAAGTAAAGCGAATTTTTTTTTGAAGTTTGTACTTATACTGAATTCAGAATAATAGTTTTTCTCTAAACATTTTTTTAAAAGATCTATGAAATTTTCATCTTTCGATGCGGCAAAAGAAAAAAAAAACAAAAAAATCAGTTGAGCCTTTGCATATCTGAATTTCCATCACATGTTATAATCATTTTCTACTGAAACCGCATCTTTTTTATCAATAACAGTTTCATACCCACAAATTAGCATAAAGTCTTGGAATATTGGTGGAAAAGTGACTAAAGTATTAAGTATTTGCTTGTAATTCTGAAAGTAGTATTTTAAGGATTTTTGTCGCTACGTATTCTACAAAGGTGAGAACATTATTTGGAAAAATAAAATAAGATTAAACACTATTAAAAAAAAACAATGATCTCACGCATACGTAACGTAACTATAACATATTTTTACATGAAAAAAAATAATATATTATATTCGAGAATTAAATGCTAGAATGTTTAGAAATATCATAAAGCAAGTCTTGTTTCAGAGGAAAAATAGTATCAATAATTGTGCTACTATGGATGTGGAATGTTGCCAAGATTCAAATAGAATATTTCTGAACTAAAACTAAATATTTTAAAATAAAACCTTTTTTCTTGATCTGCGATCAGGATATTTTCAATCTCAGGGAAATGGTTTATTTTTCATGCACTAATCTATTGTTGACATAAGCATAATAGCATTTCAAAATAATTTTTGAGGAAGAAAATACTTGAAATATGGAAGCGTAGCTCGCATAAAAACAATTTTTCTTGGTTAAATGCAATAAAAAAGCCCTTAGACTATTATCGTTTGTGTAGCTGACACAAAAATGGAATTGTTAAAATGCGATTGTTTAACACTAGAACCGCGGGAATTTCGATATACCTAGAACCGCGGAAGGGGTCATTTTGACCCCAGCTAGTAATTCAATGAAATAAGCGCAAACGCTTAGTTCAGCTAACTGAAATATTTTTTAAAAGAGTAATAATTAATATTTCTTAGAATTCTAGTTAAATTATTTGTATAAAACAACAGTTATCAATGGTTTTTTATTACAATATCGTATTTTTAAAATTTTTATTACTTTGAGTATAAAAACGTATATCCAACAAAATATACATACATTTGCTATTTTAAATGGGAAAATAGAGTAAGTAGTTCAATATGTTAAGCTATATTTAAAAACAGTAATAATAAGTTTTCTCAGTTAGTTATAGTTTAAAAAATAATCGACAGTTTACAGAATGAGTTGTGAATAAAACGTAAAAGTATGCTTTGTATACTTTGCACAAATAAGAACTTGGTACTTTGAACAGATATTTACAGTTTTATTTTTACAATTTGACTTTGGAATCTGTCTTGTTTGCATTTAATTTGCGGTTGTCTGTCGTTTCCATTTGTTGCGTCACACACTAGAGTTTGCTACCTATATTTATTAATTTATTTATTTTTAATGAGAAAGAACAAAATTTTCTCATGATTTTCCAATAAAGTCTTGAAGTGGTGCCTACTAGCAAATTTTTCAGTTATAGTTTTTCATAAAACCAAATAACAGATTGCCATCAAGGTGCAAAATATTACGTAAAAGCTGCTCCTATTTTATGTCAAAGCGTAAAAAGCTCATTATTCCATGAACTTAGTTTCTTAGCAATGTATTCTGGAAAAAATATGATCTGCATTCCTTTGGCCCCAAACTATGAAGTTGGAGGTCTTTTGCAAGAAATATTTTAGGTATGTCAAAATTGATATGAAAATATTTATTTCTTCCAATGTTACTTATTAGTACTCCAGATCAGTGATTTACGGTGCGTGTGCTCTTACGTTACGTCTTTTCGCTTTACTTCAATGATATTTAGCAGCCGATATGTTTCATCTTCCGTGCATTTCCTTATGCACTTCAATGTCAATTTCTTTATAACAAGAATAAAAACACGTAACTGACTGTTGTGGATAATACTGCGTTTAGTATTGGGTGTTGGCCCCTTCTTCCTTCAAAAATCGTATCTTTTGTTCCAATGTGAAATAAGTTCAAAACTCTCTCCTCTTTGTCAAATTACTATTTTCTCACTTTAAATGTTATTGTTGATTTAATTTTAAAATTTCTATCCGTACGTGTATTTTTTTCCTAATCATTTTTTTAAAAGTTCAATATGTTTTCATAATTTCTGCGATGAGAAAGAACAGCGTTTACAAGGGCATCACCAGTAATCTTTACTTTCAACTTCTCAAAAGTAAAACAGTTTTATCATTACCATGACCTTCTAAATACTTCATAGATAATTGTTTTGAATATTTTATAGCTTCCTGGACAGTCTGATTACGGGAGTATTTCTTATATACAGAATAAAATATTTCCCTTGTAATTTTTTTATCGCGTTCAAACGTAGCCTGAGTTTCAAACCAATCATAATGCTCAAAACCAACCGATTAAAATGCTTATGTTTCAGTCCAAGGGAATTGCCTAGGGACCCCCCCCCCCCCGCCCAACCATTTCTAATTTTTCAAGGGGGGGGGGGAATTGGGTGCGTGCTGAATACAAATTTTATCTGAAAACAACACCGAATTATATGTAAAAACATAAATTCTTCAAATTTGGAGGGGAGGGGCCATTGCCCCCCCCCAACCCCTCTCCTGCTAAATCACTGCCTATGTATTCCATTTCAGAAATTCTTAAGTGAGGAAGAAATATGTTTCAGTTGCTGGCCAGAAAATGTACGTTTTTAGTCATTAGTGCTTCAATATTTCTCGAGGGTCATATTGACCCTCACCGCGGTTCTAGGTATAAGTGCTAATAACTAAAAAAATAATAATGTCAAAAAATTTTTAATCTGGGAAAACACTCTTCCCCTCAAATAATTAAAAGTCATAAAAGGAATTGTTTCTTCGATTCATACTTTCCGCGTGGTGGTGAATTGAACTTCGCTTTGGGTCAAATTGACCATTCCGCGGTTCTAGTGTTAAGAGTTTTAAATAATCTCAATTTTTTTCATTAAGAAGCAGTCCCTTGGAAAGAGATACTGCCTCAATGATTTTAATCAAGTATTTCTGTTACAGAAGTTTATCTTAAATTAGATTTAGAATCTCAAATTTTATTCTGCTATTTTCTATCAAAGATTCGTTATGAGAGCTTTATGCATTTTTACATTAAACAAACAAAATAAATAACGGATTAAAAGTCTCACAGTCTGAACCATTAACTGAAATGTATTCATACATTATAAAGAAAGTATTTAAAATTTAAAAAAATCAGCTGTTGGTAAAAAATGTTCAATACTTTTGCGCAAATACAATTTCAAATAAGTATTTAGGATATGGAGACATTTTTCATATTGCTTGATAAGTTTTAAAAAGCTTTCCAGGAAAGTAACTTGGCTTTGGATTACAGAAGGAATGTCAAATGGCTTCACTCAGCATTGCTTCCAAAGCACTTTCCGCTGATATTCTTCTTTAAAGCAAGAAACAGATGGAAGCCACTGAGTTCAAGGTCAGGACTGTATGGCGAATTGTGTCGATGCTTCCAACCAAAATTTGCAATAAAGTTTTGAATTGCCCTTTCCAAGTGTTGCCTTGCATTTTCATCCAACATCAGAGCATTCGATTTAAGAAAACCATACTTTTTTTTTCCGAACCTTCTCTTTCAATTTTAGCAGATTGCCACAGTACCACGTATCATCGTCCAAATGCAGTGCCTTAACTTTTTTTTTTGGGGGGGGGCAGCTTTTTGCAGCTTATCAACTGGAATGACAAATGTTTCAACGTGCTTGAAACTTTTATTGACAAATACAGCTGTGACGTTCTTTTCATATATTCTCAAATTTCCTGTTTTTTTTTTTTTTTATTGTATCGTCGTTAGGAAAAACATATTTTTCTTACTCACTTTCGTATGTATAATTATATAAGAAAGTTGCGTAGACAAACGGTGTACTTTAATCTGTTAAACCAGCACTGCAATATTATAAAATATCCTGTTCTGTTATTTCAAACATTCGTTCATTAAATAATACTCGAATCGTATTTTCGTCCAGCCGAAATAAATTAGTAATATCGCCTTCCATGCTTAAAGTTTCGTTAACAGTATAAGAGAGCACTGCTTGCCTCTCCAGCTATTTCGGAGAGAACGCAGCTTTCAGATAGAGAGTTGTCAAAGTGATTTAAGCGAACATGACTTCCAGCAAATTAGCACTTGAGCATACCATCTGCATACATTAACTAAGCTTCAAATGCACGTGTTTAAGAGAAAAGCAAACACCTGCAAATTTAATAAAGTATTCTTAGTATTTGGATAGTAATATTTTTCTGAAATTGTAGTTATATGCTATTTGAAGATATTTTCCTAACGCACAGTGAAATAATTTTGGGCCTGAAGAACATGGAAATACGTTTTAGATCAGAATGTTTCTGAGGAAATCTTATTCATTTTCCTTTGTAAAACACAAAATGTGAGAAAAGAATCATAATTAAAATGCCTTTGTTTGACGGTTTGTTACCGAACTTCTCTGTGTTTTAAAAAGGCAAACTAAGAGCTGACAGGAAGGAAAACAGTGTCAGCTGAAAATTATGTGTTTTAACAACATTTAAGTATAAAGTACAGGGTGGTTATAAATTAACGTGAGGTTTTTTTGGAGCCCTCTAGCGAGCGAAGTAGTGTGCGAAGCATTGTCAAATTTCGTGGGTGCACATATTAGACCATGGGATTTCGATTTCTGAAAAAAAAAAAAAAATAGTTCAAAAAATCACCCTCCGGGGAAAATTTGGCGCTGTAAGAGTGCATTACTGTTAATATCGCAAATTAAATTTGAAAAAATGCTGTACAAATCAATTTCGATGAGAAAAAATGATTGTTATTTGCAAATGAAGTTAATTATGATCGCCGTAGAATTTCCTGTTAAAAAAAAAGTCACCGCGAAGAAAATAGCGGTGCAATTAGCAAATAGAATGCAATAATTTGCATAATCGCGTTGCATGTAGCAATCATCAGTATAAAATGACTGACTGAGAGAATTCTCATTATTCTGAGACCAGTTGCCTCCCCAAGTAGCGTACTTCGTTTTTTAAGGTTGTAAAATGGTTATTAACGTTGTAACAATCGATTAAACCCGTTTATAAAACGTTTAACCGTTTTTTGTGCTACCTGGGTCTGAATAGCTCTTACCTTGCGGGACAAGGGTTACGCTGGTAATACAGAAAACTGTTTTACCAGCGAAATGCCAATGCTGTGCGCTGAAAAGTGATGTGAATCAAAGAAATATTTCTGATATTGCAAGTTTAAAAAATATCATAACTTTGAAAGTCAGAGAAATCAATTGTGATATGTTACGAGCGGCCGTGGAAAATGTGCATCGTATGCAGTTCTTGCAACTTCTCAATGGTGATCCATATTGAGCCAAATTTGTGATAAAAAAGCCATTTTTGCAAATAAAATGGGTGCACAATTTGTCAGTAGCATTTAATTACTCGACCATCAGGGTAATACACTTTTGCAGCGCCAAAATTTTCCCTGGTGGCGATTTTTTACCTTTTTTTTTATTTCAGAAATTCAAATCCCATGGTCTAATATGTGTGCCCATGAAGTTTGGCAATGTTTCCCCCAGTACTTATTGCGCTAGAGGGCTCCAAATACCTCACGTTAATTTATAACCACCCTGTACAGAAATTTTAAATATAATGATGAAAAACTATTCTAACTAACATATGCATAGATTTTTGTTTCTTCTAAATCAATAATGGTAGTGATATTATTTGTTATTACACTCCGTAGTTTAAGTGCACATTTTTGCTATTAAAATCGGGATCAATACCGCAGAATAAACTATGTACTAAAGTTAATTTGAGTACTAAAATAAATTCTGTATTGTTCTAAAAGTGTATTTCAGTTCCTTCAATTTTGTACTGGGTTCGAAAAATTATTTTTGAATAGAACAAAAGAAAAAAAAAAGGATATGTTAAAATACTAAGATGTTTTTCTCTGAAATTATATTTTTTCTCTCGTAATAATCACGCCTTGTCTATGAAGTAATCCAGTAAGAATGCAGGATATCGTTGGTGTCCTTAAAACTCAGAATTGCTGACTCAATATGTCGGTTAAAAAAAGCTGCAGTTTTAAATCATACTTTTAGAAAAACACATTATTTACAGATGTCACTTTTTATGCTATATATTTATTATATTTATGCTCTACATTGCATTTGTTCAAAATTATCCCTGTGAAAAAAAGTCAACCAAGAGTTACAAAACTCACGGCAGGCTTGAACTCTCAAGATCCACGTTTCTAACGCGATTAAATCTCAGTATTAGGATGCTTATTTATTGAAGTATAATGTAGTTAAAGGAAAAAAAAAAAAACAATTTTTAGACCGTTGTTCCATTTTTCGTCAATAGCCAGCCTTGATTAGCTTGAAAATGAGGGTAAATCAAGGAATTTCATAAAGATATGAGGAAGTTCAAGCATCGTAGTAACAGAAAACAGGCAGGATAATTTTCATCCTAAAGTTACATTTCATTGAAGTGAAAAAGAGATTCCTTTTGTCCCCGAAACACGTGTCTGCAGTAATTTGCAATTCTTGAGCAATGAAACGTTGTTAAACCTTATTTCACTTTTCTACACAAAGGTATTTATTCATTTTTTATCATGATATAATAAAAACAATGTTAAAAAAGGCGAAAACAATACAAATATAAATAAATAAAATCCATAGCAATCTAAAGGTACATTTCACCAAGAACACATAATAATAAACTCAGAGCTGCAAGTATCAGTAATATATCTTTCAGGCTTTTTAAACTCACTTAAAACTCGAAACACGACTGAGTGATTTCAGAAAATCTGGATACGAAGTTGGTGGAATTTCAACACCTTTCCCACAAGTTATTTATTACTGAGCCATTACATTTCCATAACTTAAACATCTTCCCCGGCTACGTGAGTGGCCGTGTTAAAAGAGGTGTAAATTGTAATCTAAAGCAGAAATTCAACTCTCTTGGAAAGAAGTCTTTAAAATACTCACCTGAGGCATTAAAGTAATCATTTTTTCATGCTCAAGCAGTTTGTTATGAGTTTTGGGAGTGTGAGGACGAATACCAATTCTATACCCCGAATCTTTAAACTGAAGATAATTTATTTTGAATAAACCGCATCTAACCAAAATCGGTATAAATAAAGCAGTTTTATAAAACAAAAGAATCATTAGTATGTGAGGTAGGATTCGTACTTGCTTAACTGTTTTATGCAAAACCGAATAATTAGTTTAAATAATTGAGTGAAATTATTTTTAACTAAACATAGGCACACATTTTTCAGGGATTAAAAAACATTTATTTTATTTGTTTTTTTGTGAAATGTAACTCACTACGAATTAAAGTACTAATAGTTGCTTTGAGCCTACTTTTAAGCTAATTAATTTTATTTCTTACTATTTTATCTCAAATTATCAGGAAAAAAAAGGACTGGGTTAAACAAGGGTACAAAGAATATCATAAACACCACCAGTACTTAAGTCAGGTCAGACTTTAACTTTAGAGTTATAGAGGGGGAAACATCTTTCTGCAAAGCTAAATGAAATTTGAATTTTTTAATTTTCAATAATTTTAAGGTATTGCAGTTCGAAGCTAATATCGCATGGCCAGTTCGGTCAGTATTAATTTATTTTATTTCCTAAGACTTACTTAGATGCAGCATAGTACTATAGCTTCTTAAATAATTAAAAACTATAAAATAAGCTAACAACAAAGGTTTAGTATGTATTTAAAGTTGAAATCTCGTGCACTTTCACCCTTGTTAAATGCTATTTACAGTATATTAACAAGAAGTTCTGTCAAGAACTAAACGAGCCTACTTTCCCGTACATCGACATCGGCATTCTAGCATCTGATCATTATTCTCTTGATTATCTGAGACTGAAAAATTATGTCAAACATACCTTTTTAGCACTTAAAGCTGATTTCTAAAAGCAAAATATACCCCTCTCATCAGATGAAATGAGACACGTAAAAAGTAAATAAACGAATAAATAAAGTTTTGTCGCACCTTTTAAAGAATGTAACTGTTACAGTTCTTCCGTAGAAAAATTCCTCAATCGTTTTCAAAAAAAAAAAAAATAATAAATAAAAGTACAAAGAACATCAAAACACATTTTATCAAGAAAGAAAAAAGAAAAAAAAACTCGTCCGTTAATAAAATGTCTCGAATTTCACTTTTAAGCCGTTGCCAGTTGTTAAATATAAATAAAGAATAAAATGCTCTCGTGAATGAAAAATTTTTGTTACAAAAAAAAATCGTCTGCCAAAAAAAAATAATATAATTAAATAAAATAAAACAAATGAATAAATAAACAAAAAATCGTCTGCACAGTCAGTCATTTTTTTCTGAGCCTGCATTTCCGCCATGTTTGCGGAGTCGGAGTCGGAATCAGAGTCCTCACAGAAGATTATTCAGAAAGTACTTTACAAACATTATTTATCAAAACCATTTTCTTACAAAGTTAGTTTGAAGGAAATCCGACTTTAAGTTCAGGATCAACATTCAACTTAAATTCCCGTAGGCGCTAATGTTAAATTTTTTTTCTGAACGGTTCATATTGAACGAAAAATGGTTCAAATCGAAAAGTGAAATATGGGAATGAGTCTCTCCGAGATCTTTCGAACAAAAAAAGTTTATTCAATTCGGACGGTTCACTCAAAAGTTATTAGGTGGGAAAGGTTGCTTGAACGTTCAATGTTGAACGAAAAAATGTTCAAATTGAAATTTAAATACGGTAATGAAGTATCCTTGCTGAATCCTTCGAACAAAAAAAAGTTTATTAAATCGGACGTTCACTCAAAAGTTATTAGGGGGGACAGCTTGCTTGAGCGGTTCAATGTTGAACGAAAAATTGTTCAAATCGAAAATGTAAATACGGAATGAAGTATCCTTGAGAAGATCTTTCGAACAAAAAAAAGTTTGTTCAAATCGGACTGTTCACTCAAAAGTTACTTCGCGGGACAGTTGTTTGAACGGTTCAAAGTTGAACCAAAAATTGTTCAAATCGAAAAATCAAATATGGGAATGAGTACTCGCTGAGATCTTTCGAACAAAAAAAGTTTATTCAATTCGGACGGTTCACTCAAAAGTTATTAGGTGGGAAAGGTTGCTTGAACGGTTCAATGTTGAACCAAAAAGTGTTCAAATTGAAAATTTAAATACGGTAATAAAGTATCCTTGCCGAGATGCTTCGAACAAAAAAAAGTTTGTTTAAATCGGACTGTTCATTCAAAAGTTATTAGGGGTGACAGCTTGTTTGAACGGTTCAATGTTGAACGAAAAATTGTTCAAATCGAAAATGTAGATACGGGAATGAAGTATCCTTGAAAAGATCTTTCGAACAAAAAAAAGTTTGTTCAAATCGGACTGTTAACTAAAAAGTTAGTATCGCGGGACAGGTTGTTTGAACGGCTCTAAGTTGGACCAAAAATTGTTCAAATCGAAAAATCAAATATGGGAATGAGCTGTACTCGCCGAGATCTTTCCAACAAAAAAAGTTTTTCAAAATCGGAATGTTCATCCAAAAGTTTATTAGGGGGGGGGGGGGGGTTGGGACAGACAGACCGACCGACACACAAATTCCCCATCTCAATACCCTACTTTCAAATTTTTAGATATTTATTTATTTATTTATTTATTATTATTATTTTTTTTTTTTTTGACTTTGTTTTGGACTTGGCGATATTTTTTAGATGCATTAAGCCACTTTTAATACTTTTTTCGTCTCTTTTATTTTTAACGGGAAAGTAGGATAAAAATGGAATGTGGCAAACTTCGAGGAGAGTTTATGTCTAAGACGATTAGTATTCAACATGAAATATAGGTTCCGTACTATTCGGAGTATTGGAAAAAGAATGCAATCAAGATCAATTGTCAGTCACGGGCGGATACAAGAAAGGGGCGATGGGGGCGATCGCCCCTCTCTTGAGGGACTCTTCTCCAGCAGTTTTTCGACTGTGAAGGTCAAAAAAAAAGCAATTCGATGTACTATGAGAAGTAGTTGGAATTCGGGTTTCTGATCTGGATTTTTTTCGAAATTGAAGACCGAAACATTTGTAGTAAACTTGTATTAACCAGGATATGTAGTAAAAAAAGGGAGGGGGGGGGGGGGCAAGTAGAAAAAAAAACCAATCGCCACTCCCTTGGAACATTTCTGGATCCGACATTGTTGTCAGTAGTGAAAAAGCAGAGAAATGAGGTATTCACAAATGAGAAAAACCTACGCAGTGGTTGGTACCTACTGTTAGAAAATCTCAGAGAAGCTGATTAAAACAACGAGTGTACAGAGTCGTCCAAAAACGGACGTGTCATCCTTTTATTTTCAAGATTATGTCAGTTATGTTTTTTTTTTCCAGCTATTGATCTATAAGTCTAAAACTTTGTGTCCTTGTATATTTACTAAATCTAAGAGCATAAAAAAACAAATTGATGCAAAAACAATAAATACTTTTTTTTTGAAATTTAAAATTAAAAATTGTTTTTAACAAAATTTCAAAATGCTCCATGTGTCATAGTTTTTTTTTCAAACTTTGAATTTCCACTTAATTTCCAATCATTAGGCATGATTGCATAAATCTATGCATTACATTCAATGTTTTATGAGACAGTTTATAAAAGATGGCTGAAAATGAAAATTTTCAGCTGAAAAATTCATATAAATTTTCATTTTCAGCCATCTTTTGTAAACTATCACATAAAACATTGCATGTAATGCATAGATTTCTTTCTGCAATCATGCCTAATGATTGGAAATTAAGTGGAAATTCAAAGTTTGAAAAAAAATTGTGACGCATGGAGCATTTTGAAATGTTGTTTAAAAAAATTTAATTTTAAATTTCAAAACAAGTATTCACTGTTTTTGCACAAATTTGTTTTTTTTAATGCTTTTAGAAGTAGTAAATATACAAACACACAAAGTTTTAGACATATAGATCAATAATTGAAAAAAATAATTTTTTGTGTCCATTATAAGTCATAACCATCGGTACAACACTATGCATGTCGAAATAGCTGAACTATGTTCCATGATCAAGCATATGTTATGGGCAGTTTTGGAGTAACCTCCACTTCATGAAAACTGACAACAAACATTTACCATAATTAACATAATGTTAAAAAAACAATGGGTACACCCACATTTAGATCTTTCTGTACTTGATCAAAGTATAGGAGCGAATAAAGAGGTGAGGTGAAATTAGAATAGAATGCATTTCCAGAATCCATGGCAGATATTATTTATCCTGGATGGTACCACTAACACCTTTTATTTTACTGAAATCCATTTTGGACACCAAACATGCACACATTTAAAACAATTCTTTGGCATTTTGTTTTTTGGAGAGGGGGGAGTGCTTAAGTCTTTCTGAAAGGCATTTTGTTATCACTCAAATTCATCTACTACTTCTACAATTACTTTGGCGTAAATAGCTGCAAATAAAAAAACCCACTTTGATTGTCTCAATCTAGTTCAGCATAAAGACACAAACATAGTTTCTATGCATTTAAAATTTTATTAAGATGTAATTTTAAGCCATCCATCCAAAGTGTACGTTCTTTCAAAGTATGAAAACATTTAAAACACTTTGGTTGAAACAAAGTATAATAATCATTTTCAACTCTTAAAAGTCACATAAAACGTAAAATTTAATGTTGCCAGAGTGTGATTACTTTTTCTGAAAGGGCCTCTTTTTTATACACTTCGGACTTGGAGCTAAACGGAGCCGTATTCCGCTTTAAAGCTTTTATTAACTAATTCAGTTATCAGTCTAATGCGTATGAGTAGGAGAAACCTCACATGTAATGCATTATCAAATTTAATTTTGTTAATTGCTAGAGTTACTCTGCCCGAAGAGCTTTAGAGTAATTTCCTCTCAAACTTTTGGTTACTGAGCTGTATTCTCACCACAACTTCCTCGAAATACAAACTCGGAAATGAAGCGGATTAAACAAAACTATGACGAAGGGAAAGAACTTTAAACACAATTCTCCACCGGCCTTCATTTTTGTCCCCGTGTTGTTTGAAATATTTTGTCACTTCATTCCATTCCACAGCTTTCATTTACTCGAATCCGTTTCGCTAATTTCACCGACTATGCTTATCTTTCTTTTTTTACGAAAAGCTTATTCACGTTTTGCGTAAATATATAATAAACATGATTTCTGTTAGCTTGATTTAGAAATTAATCTAATTATTTAAGACATTGTATCGCAGCCAAAAGTCTACGCCATACTCTTCTATCTTAAAACAGGCTCTATCTATACGTCTGCTATCTTAAATACCTATTCGTTGAAACATGTATTTAAGAAAAGAATATTGTAAAATTATAATTTGACGTTTTACTTTTATTCAGTTTCTAAACTACAACCTCTCATGCATTTTGGTGGCCGTCATGATGAGACATACCCGGCAACCTTTTGCATCATCCACAATAGTTATAGTGTCTTGCTAGCGTGTGTTCGAAAAATATGGATTTTTTTTTCTTCTAGTAAGTCAATTTTTTTTACCGATTTGCTTTTCGTTTTTCAGTACCCTTAAATTTTTTTTTCATGCACTCCAAGTTTATGGTGGATATAGTAACTAATAGCCTTCGGATTGATGCAGTTACTGGCTTCTGGTTTGTATTTCTGGGCAGGGCCGCCATATTTTCCAGAAAATGCATTTGGGGTTGCCTTTGGCCGGTTCTCTATGCCAACTTACCCCACCATGATGTTGGTGTGACATTGCATAGTTATAGATACCTACACTGATCTAAATGGTGTCCCTTCTACTAGTAAGGGTAATGCTGGTGTTGAAAATGTTCCTACTACTGGTTAGGGGTAGTACTAGCGTTAAAAATGTCCCTATTGCTAAGAAAGGAGTGAACCTGCAATCACCACTAATGCAAGCCGTTCCTCCGAAACATGTCGACCTGTGACTCCTGAAGACATTCAGCCTCTTCCAAAAGCAGGGTCACGAAAATGGACAACCAGAGAAAAAAAAGGAGGTACTGTGCAATCCGAACCGACATTCCAGTTGAAAATGAACTGGCAAAAGAAAAAACAGAGAAAATAAAATAAAAAACACTTTACGTTGAAGGGACAAAGAAAGAAAACAAAACCATGACTATGAAATCAAAGCATATTGCAAAGAAACGTTCAAAGAAGGAAGATATTAGTAGCACTGAAACTGATGAGCCATTCTCCGATGCTATACCGTATGCTGATGGTGAGGATAACTGTGATTTATTGTTTCCTCAGTGCAATGATGAAAATAAAGATGAGTCATTTCTACTGGATCAGGTCTGCTCCAAATTTCCTACACAGTCCCCACCTGCAGATGAGACAGCATTAAATGCTGCTGTTGGAGTTGATTAGGTGAGTATGGGATAGTAAAGTGTGAAGCCCGCAAATATCCAGGGAAAATTCTTAAAGTCGATTACGAGGACTTTTCAGTCTGCACTATGGTGAAAAATACAAAGTATTAAATGTGACTAGAGCCGCCCGACGCTCGTCTGAATGGAAGATTAACTCTCCATTCATATGAGTAAGAACCCATCTTTTGCAGTTGACATGAAGCATTTGTAACTTACCTATAATGCTCATACCTGTGTTTTAAAGCTGTGTTTAGATATATTACCTTATAATATATTTAAATAAATATTTAAAAAATAAAAAATTGTTATATTGCTGCAAATTTATCATTTCAAACAATGTTATGCCAACATACCCCGATGCATTTGCCAACCTAAACCGACTCCGGGGTAAGTTGGCACTGTTGAGGAGCCTTCGAAAAATATTTTTCACTAGTTTCGAAGTGAATTTTAGACAATGTTCCTAGTGGTTTTTTGTAGCCAAGATGTTACCCTATCAGAGGCGTAAATTACTTTTTCCATAATTACAATAGACAAAATTAGAAAAATCGAGAAGTAAAAACTATGCCAACTTGCCCGGTCTCCCCTACAATACAATCCAACTTTTTTTTTTTTAATTGTTTGATTCTCTTGGAAAAAAGTACGGTACTTGTATTTTATATTCACCGGGAATTCGAGATTGATTTTTTTAGAATAAAGATATTCTTGATGGTAGTTAAGTAGCAACACGTCAACCATTTTGGGGCTAAACACCGTTTTCTTCCTACATCTGCTATAAAGTAACGTGTTTTGCCATCTTAAGGCTAAATGCCACTTTCTTCTTGAATTGGCTATGATGAAGTAGTGTGTTTTGATTCGTGATTATGGGTTCTTATAAACTCGATGTTAATCCACCGAACAAGGAGCTCCACAATTATTAAGCAAAACACGCTAATGGATCATAACAGATAGGACAATCCGGCATTTAGCCTAAAGATAGCAGACGTGTCGTTAATTAAAGTTGATGTTAATTATAAAGTATCAGTAATTTTTATTTATTTTTTTTTAATTTTTTGCGGTTTTTTAGCTTGTAAAAGGCATTTTTTTTGTTTCGAAAATCAGTTTTGATTGTTAATTGAATTTTTTTTTTCAAATACAACCTATAAAACAATTTTTTTGAAAATGCAAATGAGATGCATGGCATTTTACATTTCATTAATTTTCACCTTTTTTGAACTGAGCCTCTTTTCAGTACATCTTATCATTTGATAACATTTTGTTATATGCAGGCCCCGATGGGGAAAGTTGGAATTGGAAAATGTAAACTTTCAATGAGTCCAACTTTATTTTCGTATATAAGAATTAACCTGCCTTTTGTTTGATTCCGTTTTAGACAGAAGTTTAGCACATATTTATTATTGCTTGAATCTTTCGTGACATCGCATGGTTTCTATTTCTAAACTAAATTTAAAATTTAATTTATTTTTATGCATTCAAAAATACTTCATCACTTCCCCTTATTTTTATTACATAAACAATATTATCACAAGACATCTTGTTTACGTTAATTCAGAATTATAAGCATTATATTAATGTAATTAATTTATCTTTGAATCAAGATCTTTTAGTTTTTTATCTTTTGAGACACATTTTTTGCATCTCCTCCGTAGAAAAAAAATCTATCATCAAACAATGAGAGACAATAAAATAGCTGCTAATGTCATTCAAGTGGGCAAATATGGCGATTAATTGGTTCTGTAAGCAGAGAGGCGAGATTAAATCTCTTGAAATAGTTGTGGTTTTGAGTGAGTGTGATGAGTGCTGATAGCTATTATCTGGTTTTAAATAAAATTAAACGTCATGAACTATCTTCAAAGAGAATTATATCTTTCCTTCGAGGATATGAAATTTTCTATTCCATAACTTATTGCTCTAATAAATTCCATTGCGCCTTTCATTTCGCAAAAGGAGAAATGCTATAATTAAGTTACTCGAGAAACGCGTATTATAACGACATTTATGATTGCGCTTCCAAATATTATTCATAAATTTTTCTACATTAAAAGGGAAAACATTCTTTAGTAAAGTACCTTCAATTTTGCAACTGCGCTTTTCATCTATTTATAAACACGGGATTTATAGCAGTATGAAATTGTTAATTTTGTTTTCAAACTGAGGTTTTTGAGAAACTAAAGTTAAATGTAAGATTATGCTGCATTCCAAACACAATATACTGACGTGGACTGATGTATATTTGTTATACTTTTGTTGTATCAGAAGATTTTAGTCATTTAGATTTTAGTCAGATAGAAGATTTTAGTCATCTGATTTTAGTCAGAAGAGTTTAGTCATCAACATTCGAAAGCAACACAAATGCCGCAGGCAGGTTACATTTTCATTATTTTTCAAGCAGAGAGGAATTGTATTATGAATTTCTGCTCTTTGTAACGCTATCTTTCTACGCATATTCCTCTGTGTTTTCTACTTGTGTGTGTGTAAATATTATATATATATATATATATATATATATATATATATATATATATATATATATATATATATATATATATAATAAAATCAAGCAACTTTATATTACAAATTTTGAAAACACATTTTTTTTTAAATTTTAAATATCCTTTACAGCTGCCACTGAAAGTAACGATGTGAAGTTTAGAGCATCAGTAAGTTATCTGGCAATTGTTGTTTTCTACAGAATTTTTTTTGTTTTAAAGATCTAAAACATATTTTAAGAGCCGTTTTTTTTAAGAATCAGGCAGTCAAAAAACTTGACATTTTTGATTCTGCTGAAAATTTCTGAATATGGTCTTTATTTAAAATTATTAAACACGTGTTTTTTTTATTTTTCCAAAAAAAATTTTTTTTCCCCGTTTTGGGAGGTCAAAGTTGGACTTTTTTTCAATAAAAACATGCCAACTTGGATGAGTCAATACTTTTTTCTTCAGGAGTGAACCGTGGAACTGACAATTATTTTGTGTTCTACTATATCCCCACTAACTGTAAGTACATAAATATTTGTGGACGTCTTGGAGCAGAGGTCACTCAAAGTTGTACGAAAAATAGTTTTTTAATGCAACTTTGACCGACCAAATCTTTTTGTGGAAACAGTGCACCACGGTAGTGTATATATCAGCAAATACCCACCAAAGAGTAGTATCCAAAAACATAAAGTTGTTATTTTGCACATCGAAATATTTGACTCTGAAGTTGCAGAAATAGCAAAATCACGTGACTTTGAGGGTCGTTATCTCCTTGCACCATGAGTGACCAGGTACAAAACTAGTTGGAGTGGAAGCCTTTCTTGTCCCAGAAACACAATCCGCTAACAAACCTATGGCTACTCTTTCAGTTTTTGCATAATTCGGCTCTAAACTTTGAAAAATGAGTGTTTTTTGGCGTTAAGAAAAAAGGTCAATTACCTGTTTTAAAATAGATATTGCTATTATTTGTAACACTATTTTATCCCAACTTCCTGACTAGATGAAATAGCATCTTAAGATGGTTATACAGTTGAAACCAAATTGAAAATGAATTCTCGAAAATACTCAGTATAAGTAAAAAACCATATTTTTTTATTTGTCCAGGTCACGTTTTTTTTTTGTTACAGCTCTTTATTCTGTTCGGTTCCAACATGGTAAGCAATTAATGTACTTCTTGTCGTTCTAGTTGCGGTAAAACTGGAAAGTAATGTATCTTAAGTATGATATAAAGTAATTTCTCTTGTCATATCAAGTTTATAATGTAAAAGAATATTTTAAAATGGATAATAGACCTAATCTAAAAAAAACTTACTTGTTCAGCTGCGTCCTGTTGCTCGATGTCGTGCATGTCATCAAACATTTCCAGATCTGCACCGAGGGGCTTTAATGTAACAAGATTTTTAAGAAGTGACATTCTGCTAAAGACGCTTCTGATTTGTGAAAAAGTTGAGTTTTTTATGACATTCACAACATCCACCAAGAGGGCACAGCTGAACAGAAGTTTTTTTTTTGGATTATGTTTATTGTCCATTTCAAAATATTCTTTTAGCATTATACCTATTTTAAAACAGGTAATTGGCCTTTTTTCTTAACGCTGAAAAACACTCATTTTTTAAAGTTTAGAGCCGAACTATGCAAAAACTGAAAGAGTAGCCATAGGTTTGTTAACGGATTGTGTTTCTGGGACAAGAAAGGCTTCTACTCCAACTAGTTTTGTATCTGGTCACTCATGGTGCAAGGAGATAATGACTCTCAAAGTCACGTTATTTTGCGATTTCTGCAATTTCAGAGTCAAATATTTCGATGTACAAAATATCAACCACACATATGCTTATGTTTTTGGATACTACTCTTTGGTGGGTATTTACTGATATATACACTACCGTAAAATGGGGTTAATCGGAACACTTTTCAGCTTTGATTGTAAAAAAAGCAGTTAAAAGATTTTTTTTAAATTTGATTTTTTGGGTAAAAACTTCGGTCTTGCTTTACTTTTGATATTCCAAGCAAAGACAAAAGATTTTGAGCAATTATTATTAGAAATATATAGCAAATTATGGGTGTTCCGAATCACCCCGCTGATAGGGGTCAATCGGAACACTTGTTAAAATTTTTATTTTTTTCAATTTAATCTGTAATAGGTCTCACAAACATAAGTAATATTGATGGGGGAGAATAAGAACAGATAATTACTGTCAAATAAATGTATAATTTCAGTACCAGTAAACGTTTATAATTTGTCAAAATTCAAAATAATTTTGAACTTATGAAAAATGAAAAGTAATTTTAAGAAAAGCTTTTGAATTAAAATGCAAAGATTTAACATGAATGGAAGTCACTCATGTCGTCCACAAATATGTACTTGTCCTTAAAACTAGCAATTGTGACTTGGCTTAAGTTTTTTCATAACATCTCCTGGGATGAACTCTGCCTTTTCTTTAGTTTTTTGAAATTTCTGGGTTTCGGGGATTGTCCTGAAAGATTTTTTCGCTTATTCATCACTGTCTGTGTGCTGGACGTTTACTACATAAAGTCTATGTGACTTTCTCCCTTTTATTTTAAGTAAAAAAAAGTCTCCTGGAGAAAAAATCTTTTGAAATCTGTAACTTTTGTCATTCTAAGATCTAGTTGCTGACGAGAAGGGATAAACAGTAATAAATCCTTGTCCCTGTCTTGATTAGAAGAATTGGGGTTAGAATCTTGATTTTTCAAACAATTTCCTTCAAATAAGTTTGAATTGGAACAACAGAACTAAGTGTTCCGATTCACCCCGCAAATTTTTTTCCCATGGCATTTTTCAGAATTCTTCACTTTTATGACACAATTTATAAAAAATGTAAACTCTAATGTGGTATTCTGTTGTTCAGATACATGTATAATTGAAACATACCACTCATAGTTTTTAAATATAAGAAGGTTTGTTCTTGCATATGAAGTTTTGCAGTCTATGAAAATGTGATGTTTTCTAGCATTCAACGTGCAGCTCTCTTTAGAAGCCAGTAGCGTTGCCAGATTGACAAAAGTATTTTTTTCCTACTTACTATGATCTTACCTTTCTAAAAAAAAATTCATGGCGAAAAATACCCAATAGTATATTTATGAAGAATTTCTTTGTACGGTTGGGAAGTTTTGTTCCGATTGACCCCGCTGTTCCTATACACCCCATTTTACGGTACCGTGGTTCACCGTTTCCACAAGAAGATTTGGTCGGTCAAAGTTGCATTAAAAAACTATTTTTCGTACAACTTTGAGTGACCTCTGACCTTTGCGCCAAGAGTCGTCCACAAATATTTATGTACTTACAGTTAGTGGGGATATAGTAGAACACAAAATAATTGTCAGTTCCACGGTTCACTCTTAAAGCAAAAAGTATTGGCTCATCCAAGTTGGCATGTTTTTATTGAAAAAAAGAGCTAAGTCCAACTTTGACCTCCCAAAACGGAAAGAAAAAAAATTTTTTTGGAAAAATAAAAAAACACGTGTTTAATAATTTAAATTAAAGACCATATTCTGAAATTTTCAGCAAAATCAAAAATGTCAAGTTTTTTGACTGCCTGATTCTTAAAAAAAAACGGCTCTTAAATATATTTAATTGGCATACGTTTTGAAAACAACTTTGTTTCTTATATTTTTTAAACAGTCTTTAAAAGCATTATAAAACTTTATTTATCGAGTAAAGGAAAATGAAAATACAATACAACATCACCACAAATGTCCGTAACCATGTTGTGCTAGAATTTTACTTGTGTAAGGCAAAAGAAAAACTTTTATTGATAAAGTGAAAGACTAGAAGAATAATGTGCCATACCACTTTATAGGGGTAATTTCAAAAAAAAAAAGATCATGCTCCATTATCCATGGTATGTGAATGAAGAACAAAAGTTAGCTAACAACCAAAGTTTGAAAATACTGTACCTTGATAATTCTTGAGGTCACAGATTTATGAGACACGCCATCCCTTTTTTCTAAAACTTTCAACCAACTGCTGAAGTTGTTTTTTCAGCTTCGGAAACTCCGTTTTCTATTTTACTACTGAAGCAAGAGACATTTTTATGACTTTCCCCGCTTTCTATTTCATCTCGAGTTCGTGGGTCTTAGACGAGGAAAGAGTCTCAGATTCTTCCACACAAACACTACTTCTGAAGATTTTTCTTCCTTCCCAGGAAGGTAAAATATTCATTTTTCAGCCGAAGTAGACATTTGTTTCAGGAACGGGAAATTTAAGATGACACCAAAAGGAGAGGAATCTCCTTTATTATTGACATTTTTCAATAGATATTGCTCTGTGAATTTCTCAGTCGAAATTCTTGTTAAAATACTGCTGTATTTTAGCTTGATATCAATGAAGCGATTTTTTTGATGTTAACCATAAAACTTAATAGTTAAATGCACTTTATCATCACAAAATAAAAATGTTAACATAAAGAAAAATAAGTAAATGTGTGTATTAAATTTGAAACTTCTTTGCGGTTAAGCTACAAATGCTCTGTTAGAATTTTTAATATAAACCATTTGATATGTTTTTCTCTATGGATTTATTATTTTCTTTTTTCAATTCAATTTTCAAGCATATTTTGGACAATTTAGTTGCATACCTGACAAATCTGTACCTCATAGTCGATAAGTTAATCTTCTTTATTTTTCATTAGAGCGTGGAAATATTTGTCTGATGTTTAACGCTGCTAAATAACTGTGAGGTTATTTCTTTTGTAGAATAACATTATCAAAGGTCAAGAGGGAATAAGATTCTGCATACGATGCACTAATGAAGGGAAAATTGACATTTTTGGACTCACTTTGAAAATCACTTTGCCCAAAAAAATATATAATCGTCCCTGTTAAAAAAATTCTACTGAATACGCCTCGATTAGTAACATAATATTAATAAATCCTATACAACTTTAAAACTTTAAATGCATCACTCAGATAAAATATTTAAACTAATGTCATTGTTATTGTAATTTATATTTATAACAGTATTATTAAGCTAGAGGGGCCGTGATTTCTAATGTACTACTATCTCTAGGACTGTTAGACTTATTGAAACGGTCACTTCACTATTAAATATTGTCTCGCTCGCTTATCATCTATCATCGCATTGTACTCTAGCCGTTTAGTAGTCGCAGTATGCTAGATGCTTGTACTCTTTTTTTCTGCTGAAAAGTATCTTAAAATAACAGTTACACAATAAACGAAATTGTTTCATAAAAGGGAGCAATGTTACTGCCCTTCCTGATAAAAAGAGCAAGCTAATGATTACCCCCTCCCCCCTCCCGCCACACACACACGAATAAAAAAAGAAACTCTATACCGGGGTCATCCCGAAAACGCTATATCTAGTTTTCCCACTAGGTGAAAATGTTATTAAATTGAACAATAATTAATAATCCTCGCTAAACACAATAAAACAAAGAAAAATAATTACGAAAATAAATAAATAAAGAGGACTACATCTAGGATCTATAAGAACTATATCTGGAGGAATGTATTGGGACCCTTTATACATTTCATTTCAAATTTTAAGTTTTGAGACGCATTAAATTATTTTTAGAAATAGTTGTATGCAACACACGCTTACACACATTCATTAATTTGTCAAACAAATTGTATACTTCATTCTAACTGAACCAAATACTATAATAATTTTCTAAAAAATATTTTACTTAATACACTAATATTTTTTAATATATTAACTTATTTAAAATTAACGCTGTGTCTTTCCCTCAAAATATGTTTATTTTATTTGTTGACTTTAATTTATCTCAAAATCAGTACTCTTCAACCGCCATCATACGAACAAATAAACGGTTCATATTACAAAAACTGATGCGTAGTAAAACCTTTAGTGTTAAACTATCAAAACATACAAGTTTACAATTTTGAGAGCATTGTTAAAAAAAATATAACTTCAAACATTTTATGCGAAAAATAAAGTTACTTCTTATTAAAAATTTGTTTTCCCGTTTTACACTGAGACGCATAAAACAATTTCTTCAGTCTTGTTTATATATTTTCTTCCAGAAATCAAATAACGCGTGTGAGAAAACTTTAAAAACTACTGCGATACGACAAACGAAAGATACAAGGCGTTGGATATTTCTGGAGCTTCAGATTTATGGTAAGGTTTCATGCTTTATTATTTTATATCAACTAAGAAAATTGTTTTTCTGCAAATAAAGAAACTCGCTCGCTTCTTCGATCGTATTTGAGGGAGAAAGTCAGTTTTATAACTTTTCTCTTTCCATGGTCATCCTTTGATTCCTGTTTCATGGATTCTAGGGTTTCCGGCTGCGAGTACCATTATCATTTCTCACAGAGATAAAAATTGAGGAAAATATTTTATCGAGTGAAAATCCTACACATAAATTTGTCAGTTTTTTTGTTTCCTAGTAAAGAATTTCTATCAATCATGGCGAGTTCACCCAACAAAGAAATATACTTACGAATAAACTTTCTATTGGTAACTACGCATACATAATTTGGGAAAAATATTTTACACATTTTTATATCTAAACTGCTTGGAGGTGCTGTACTTACAGTTTTATTTTACTGTAGTGACTGGAAAAAAAACCTATATAGTCTATATGATAAAAAACGTCACTTATATAGATTATAAATCAATAAAATCAAATATTTCAAGGTTTTCTTTCTTTGCAAGGAATAGTGGGCGTGTGGTTTCCACCTATCGTGGCACTGAGAAAGAAGCTTCGATGCGGTAGTCGTGAGTTTGATTTCCACTGGTGTTCTATGTGCTATCTTCTCTTTTTGTGTAATCTGTAAATCTGTCATGTATTTTTTTATGTGAATTCCAAACATTAAAGGAAATGCCACCCAAATACCTTCATAGTGATTATTAGCTACGACAATGTAACAACAACAGCAATAAAAGACTATATTTTTACGACAAGTACATAATTTTAGAATTTGAAACCACGGCATTGAATAAAACTCAATTTAAATTTATTAAAATGCAAAATTTTTGAACTACGTACACCAAAATATTTATTTATTTTCTGCTGCAACTTTTGAGAAATTCGTAATGTGGTTTACCTTCTCTAATTCTTCCAGAGTATTACTAGTATTATTATTATTCACAATAAAAAAGAAAAGAATATGCAACGTCCCTTATTTATATCGAAATACTGCTGAAATGATATTTGAAAAATACGCATAACTATTGCATCATCACGCATAACTATTATAACATTTTCTTTAAGGCGTTAAACCTAACGTGAGCGTGTCGTGTAAACAAGATCTAATGCATGAGTTGGATCGATAAGTAATTATTTCGGCATTCAAGTAATTACACATAGCTATCAATACCCGCAGAGATAAAATTTTAAGTCACAAAAGATAAATGTATTTTAAGTAGTATCCCTAGTAGCACATAACGTACGGCGATATCGCAGAAATTTCAAGTACTA